>BQNB010034540.1:7278-51539 GCA_026074375.1 Tanacetum coccineum
ACGAGACAATAAAAGACCACAAGTCAAAAAGTCAAGTCAGACCCAAAAAGTCAAAGGGTAAAATCGTCATTCGAAATTTTGAAAATTCTCGGATGTTACATTTGTCCTCGGCCATAAGATTTCTAAGTCCGAGATTGAGGTCGACAGAGCTAAAGTTGATGTTATAGCTAAACTCCCTCATCCGACTTCCGTTAAAGGTGTTTAAAGTTTTTAGGTCACGCCGGGTTCTATCGTCGATTTATCCAAGATTTTTCTAAAATCGCCCTGCCGATGACCCATCTTCTTGAAAAAGAAACCTCGTTTGTTTTCTCGAAAGAATGTATTGAAGCGTTTAACATACTTAAGAAAAAGTTAATCGAAGCCCCGATTTTAGTTGCCCCTGATTGGGACCTACCATTTGAAATTATGTGTGACGCTAGTGATTATGCGGTAGGTGCAGTCTTGGGCCAACGTAAGACCAAACATTTTCAGCCTATACACTATGCAAGTAAGACCATGACGGATGCTCAAGCACATTACACGACTACGGAAAAAGAATTATTAGCCTTGGTGTATGCTTTCGAGAAATTCTGGCCTTAATTAGTCTTATCAAAGACCATAGTGTATACGGACCACTCGGCTCTAAAGTATCTTCTTGCTAAGCAAGATGCTAAGCCGAGATTGCTCCGGTGGATTCTCCTACTCCAAGAATTCGATGTTATTATTCATGATAAAAAAGGAGCGAAGAATCTCGCGGTCGACCATTTGTCTAGACTAGAAAACCCTCATGAAGGTGATCTCAAGAAAAAGGAAATTAATAAAGATTTTCCTCTCGAGACCCTTGGAATGATAACTTTTCATGGTGATTCTAATACACCGTGGTTTGCCGACATTTCAAATTACCATGCGGGAAATTTTATAGTGAAAGGGATGTCGTCCCAACAAAAGAAGAAATTCTTTAAGGACGTAAAGCATTATTTTTAGGATGACCCCTACTTGTTTAAGATTTATGCGGATCAAGTGATTAGACGATGTGTTCACGGCTAAGAAGCCGTTGATATCCTCACGGCTTGCCATAATGGACCTACCGGGGGACATCATGGTGCGAACTACATCACTAAGAAAGTCTTCGATTCCGGTTTCTATTGGCCGACAATTTACCGTGATGCCCACGACATGGTGAAGTCATGTGACTCATGTCAACGTCAAGGAAAAATCTCGCAAAAAGACGAAATGCCTCAAAATGCAATTCAAGTATGTGAGATCTTTGACGTATGGGGCATCAACTTTATGGGACCGTTCCCGTCTTCTCGAGGGAACAAGTACATTCTCGTGGCCGTTGACCACTTGTCTAAATGAGTTGTTGTTAAATTCTTGAAATCTCTTTTCGTGCTATAATTAGTGATCGTGGTACTCACTTTTGCAATGACCAATTCGTGAAGGTCATGCTTAAGTATAGAGTTACCCACCGTCTTTCTACCGCGTATCATCCACAAACATGTGAACAAGTGGAGGTTTTAAATCGTGGTTTAAAACATATTTTAGAAAGGACCGTAGGCGAAAATCGAGCTTCATGGTCCGATAAGTTAGATGATGCATTATGGGCCTTCCGTACCGCTTTCAAAACACCCATCGGGTGCACTCCTTATAAGCTCGTGTACGGAAAGGCTTGCCATCTTCCTATCGAAAAGCGCTCCCTACTAACGACGCCCGAGTTGTTGTAAAATTTTTGAAATCCCTTTTATATCCCCGGATTAGGAACCACCCTGCTATAAACAGTGATTCGCGATACCCCGTGGGAGGTTTTTTAGCGAGCGTCAATTTGCTAAAATTTGCTTAAATATGGAGTTACTCATCGTCTTTCTACCGCGTATCACCCACAAACAAGTGGGCAAGTGGAGGTTTCAAATCAGGCATGAAACGAATTTTAGAGGAGGATCGTAATAAAACCGTTGCTTCTTGGTCCCATAAGACTAAGATATGCACTATGGGCCTTTCCCGTGCCTGCTTTAAAATACCCATCAAGTGCACTCCTTATAAAAGCCTCGTGTACGGAAAGGCTTGCCATCTTCCTATCGAGCTAGAGCACAAGGCCTATTAGGCCTTAAAACATTGTAATTTTGACCTTAAGACCGCAGGTGATCACTAGAAAGTTCAAATGAATGAATTAAACGAACTCCATGATCAAGACTACAAGAATTCTTTGATCTGCAAAGAGAAACGAAGAAGATTCATGACTCCAAGATTAAAAACCGCGTCTTCAACGTTGGTGATCGAGTTCTTCTCTTCAATTCTCGATTAAAGATTTTCTCGGGAAAGCTAAAAACCCGTAGGAGACCGGGCCATTCACCATACCCCCCCACCCAATTCCAATCACCTTCATCGACATTCCCACCCCAACTCACTCTCAACCATCGTCCCCACACCGCAACACCCCAAATCACTTCCATTTCCCAACCCAGTGGACGGGAAAACCCAACCTTCAAAACCCCGCTAAGACCGTTGCTTAAATTTTCCCCCTTCTGGTAAAACCGTTGAGTTATCTTCAACTAATGGGCCAAACTTCAAGGTGAACGATCATAGACTTAAGCACTATTTTGGAGGGACATACCACTGATGGTTGTCTTGGATCTCTAAACTTTCCCCATGGATAAATAAATTTGGGGATCGAGCCAGGCTCGTGACTCGGTTAACAAAAACAAGCGCTTTGTGGGTGGCAACCCATGATTATCCTTAGTATATTAGTATAATAATAATGAATAAGTGTGATGTGAGAAGCTCCGCCTCTTTCTTTCTCGTGTTTATTTTTCGTGGGGAGGGGGGGGGGGTTTTTTTTGTGGTTTGTGTTTTATGTCTAGGATTGCCCAGATTTTGAAGACTCTCGTGCTCATGGTTTTGTCCATTGTCCACTCGATCTTCAATCCTTCACATGCTTATATTTGGGAATCCGATATCCGAGATCTTATTTGTTTAACGTTTATCTATTAGCATACTTAATAAACGGCTTTAGATTTGCGTAGAAACCCCTTAATATTTGGATTATGCCTTGAAATTAGTATGGGGGTGACAGTCTCACATTGAGGACAATGTGTAGTTCTAGTATGGGGGGATTTTTTTATTCGATCTTGCTTGCATTTGTCTTGTCTTCGCGTAACCCTGTTTTTCCACCAAAAATAACAAAATATGCCAAAATTTAAAAATTTGCAAAAAGAGAATAAGTGTTTCGACACATAGTTTTGTCTTTTTAGGAATAAATTTTGACTTGATCAAGCATGTTGCGCTCTAGCTTTCCCTTTAACTTATATAAATTTAAGCTTTTTGCTAGTCCTTTTATACAAGAAGCTTTAAAATACGCAATTCTAGCTTGAAAAAGCCAAGAGTTTTGCAAGCTTCCATGTTAGACTTTAAATATGCTAAGCTTGTTTTATTAGACTAAGCATTCGCGGATCTTTTTATTAAAGATTTTAAATTTGCGAAGATCAAAATATGATAGAGTTTTATATAAGTTAGATGCTAAACATAGAGTAGTTGGAACTCTTTAAGGCTTATAAAGGTTAATTGTGGCTTTTTGCTCCTATCAACTTAATAAAATTATAATAAAGTGTTGAATAAATAAAGTTACTTAGGTTTTTGCGATTCTTAGTTTAAATCACTTCATAGAGATTCCTTCTGGTGAAATTAAGGTACACATCGAGGTTTTGTCAGTGTTATGGGGAAATAGACTCCTAGACCATTGTCGGCTCACACACCGATGTGGCAGTTGTTAAAATACCACATGGCTTGAAATTTGGCTAATAATAATAATAATGAATGATGAATAAGGTAATAATATAAACTGTGGGCTGATAAAAGTTTACTGCCTCTTGCCGGCTCACAACCGATGTGGCAATCTTCAAAAGAAAGCCCATAGTAAGAATAATAATCTGAGACTGATAAAAGTTTGTTGCATCTTGCCGGCTCACAACCGATGTTGCAGCCTTCTAAAAGGTCGAGGAATTCACCGAGGTCGAAATAAGACTCCTAGACCATGGTCGGCTCGCATACTGATGTGGCAGTTGTTTAAAGGACCAAGGTTTAATAATGTTG
The DNA here is from genome assembly GCA_026074375.1 of Tanacetum coccineum. Lineage (NCBI taxonomy): Eukaryota > Viridiplantae > Streptophyta > Magnoliopsida > Asterales > Asteraceae > Tanacetum > Tanacetum coccineum. Next base: position 11,344 of record BQNB010034540.1, read on the forward strand.
CTATAGTAATGTTAATAATAAAGCCAAATTTTGACTTCGGGGTTATCTAAATAAAGCCCCTGTCTCTGGACTCGTAGTTGAGTTGTTTCGGATGAAATAAAAAGGATAATCCCTAAATCATGTTAAATTAGAACTTTAATGTGGACCTTATTCTCACCATATCGTCTCTTTAAGAAAGGATTTCAAACTAATTATGGTCTAAACCGGGTTTACTTCATGTGAATAAGACATTAATTTATTTGTCACAAATAATTAATAAAATCTTTAGAGGATTTAGGAAATAAGGGAGCAAAAAGTAGCTATGCATACACAATTAGCTTTTATGAGTAGTATTAGCATCTTAACTTGTATTTAACAATGATTTCGTTTTTAAGCTTGGTTTGGGACAGGTGAAAAATCAAGGACGATGAATTTATCCTTTTAGAGTTTCTTGTTCCTTAAAGTTATGATATGTATGAATGAATAATAATAAATGTATAAAAATGGTAAAATGGGGAGGGGGGCTTTTCAAAACTAGTGATTTCTTAATCCCCTTAGATGAACACTTAGCCACTTTTTGAGATAATTAGTCTAAGGGGGTTGAAATTTTTAGTTTTCTAAGTGCGTGTTTATGACATTGCGTGAGGACACGGCAATAGCTTAGTATGGGGATCTTTGATATGTGTTTAATCACATACCATTTTACCTTACTAAATTAAGCTTAAAAGACCAAAAATACATGTAAAATACATTGTATATGTGTGTTTTGTCAAATGCATTATGCAGGTAACGGATATGTAAAAAATGGACAATGATGAAGCAAAAAGGACAAAACCGAGCATGGGAATGGAAAGAGTACAAAAAATCAAAGCCGAAGGCGTGTACATCTTTGATGGGCCAATCCGTACCCACTTAATGGGCCGGGTCATCCCATAACTTATAACCTTAATTATATAAGCCCATGATTTAAATAAAAGCCCAATCCCTTTTCTATATAAACAAACGGCCCAAAATCAAAAGTTATAAAAGTGAAAAGGCCCAAGACTAAGTCAAAGATATAAGGACGGGGTCAAAGTTACTGTTCCATCTTCATTTTCCCTCCCATATTTCACCATTAACAAAACCAGGGTAAAATCAGCCAAACGCACGCATCAAAGTACTTCTAGAAGATCTTTCTAACACCACTGACACCCTCCATATCTACGCTGGCAATCCCACACAACCCCATTGGCCAATCAAACGTGTAAGCAATCTAACGGATGAAAAGATAAGGATTAAGAGGCGGTTATTGATCAAAGGCAAAGATTAGAAGATGAGAACGCTCCTGGAAGGCTAGAAGGTTCTCCTCTCCCCTATAAATAGAGGGCTGGATCACACATTAGGAGTATGTAGGTTTTAGCTTAAGCTTTTGTAATTTTATAGCGTTTTAGTAGCTTATGAGTTTCTTTTCATGTCATTTACTTTTCCAAGCATTGTAATCCGTTTAATTTTCGTAAACGTTTGGATTATTAATAAAACTGTGTTTGATTTAAATTCGTGTTTTATTCATTGTCTTACCTAATGCACTTATGGTTTCAAATAAGCTCAAATTCATCTAATAAGCTCTTTAGAGCTCTCAAGTACTACATAACTTGCTTATAATACTCAGTTAATCCTCAAAAGCTAACTGAGTTAGACATTCAACTTTTATTCCTTAAATACTCCACTTTTATTTGGATGATAAGCCAATAATAGAGGGCTTATTGGACCTTACTACTGTGCAAACAAGCTAGAGGCTTGTAGATTTAAAGCTCTTAAGAGCAATTTAAGATTCCTGTTAAATCTGGAAACAAGGTACAACTCTTATATCATTTTTCTAGCTATTTTCATATCAGCTTATCGCACTGCTATCTGCTTATGACTTCTTATTAATTACATTATCTGGCTAGTAATGTCTTATGTTTATCTTAAAATGTTAAATGTTAGCATATAGGAGTTTTGAATTAAGTTTTAGAGTTTTTAGAGTTAATAATCAAGGTATAGTCTAAAATAAGCTTAATAGATATTAGCTTATCAATTATGCTTATTTCTGTTAGGTTAATTCTTAATTTGTCCTTAAAATAGTAAGCGTTTCTTAACTTGTTTTCCATATTCCCATAGCTATTTGAGTCTGTTTGTCTATTAATGAGTTTTCATTATTTTAAGAGGGTGTTTTGGCACAAGCAGCACTAACACTTGTTAGTGCTGCCTAAGCCACTTTGGCCTTTTAATCAGTTTTAAACCACTAAACTTGGATATAAAGTCAGCTTTCATAAGTTTTTAAAGCTTAAAAATAAAGTTTAAGGTTAAAAGAATCCATGGTTTGAATCTGTGGTTTTCTAGTTTGATAACCAAGCTTATTTGTTTAGATTTTGATTAAGTGCTTGTAGGTGTTGTTTTCTTGCTTGTTTTTAGGCTCAATATGTAGTAGAATATAGTTAGCATAAGTGTGCTCTTGTCTTTTGAATTTTAGTCTTAATCTGTCAAAGTTTATAAGTCTATTTTCAAAGTTTAAAAGTCCAGTTTTCAATAGCAAATTTAGATTAGACTAAGGTGTTTTAATTCAAGTTTTTCCTTAATGCAATTATGGTTTAATTTGTTCATAATCTCCTAATAAGCTCTTAAAAGCTCTTCATTACTTCAAAAGTTTGCTTGCATTCAGTTAAGCCTTTACAAGCTTATCTAGGTTTATTTTTCACTTAAATTCTCCCCTAAATTACCTCAGCTTTTGTTTTGGATGATAAGCCAATTATAGAAGGGCTTATAGACCTCACCAGCTTGTTTCTAACAAGCTAGAGCTTGTAGATAAGCTCTTTAGAGCATTATCAGATCCCTGTTTGGCTAGGATCAAGGTACACTTCATTTTCAACCCTTATTTAGCTTAATAATGTTTAGCTTATAGATCTGCTTATTATGGCCTAATCTATGTTAGTTTGTGCTTATTTGTCCTTTATTTGCTTAGTGCTATATCTGTTTTCTATTATCTCAGCCTAATTTAGCCTTTTATCATTTAAAAATGCAAAACCAGTATTTAAGGGGGTGTTTGGCACAAGCACCACTAACACTTGTTAGAGCTGCCTAAGCCACTTTAGCCTTTTAATCAGTTTTAACCAGCTTAAACTTGGTCTATAAGTCAGCTTTCATAAGTTTCTAAAGTTTAAAAATAAAGTTTAAGGTTCAAAGAATCCATGGTTTGAATCTGTGGTTTTCTAGTTTGATAACCAAACTTATTTGTTTAGAATTTGATTAAGTGCCTGTAGTTGTTGTTTTCTTGCTTATTTTTAGGGGGCTTTCAAAATGCCTATAGTTAAGGAATATAGTTGGTATAGGTGTGCAACTTTGTCTAGTTTAGGTTAAGTCACAAATTTTGTCAGTTTTCAAGTCCCATTTACCAAAACGCTGCTTAAAAGCACTTTTCAATAGCAATTTTTAAGTTAGATTTAGCTTGTTTAATGGTCTGAAATTGATAACATAAGCTCATTAGATATCAAGCTTGATCTGTTTTAGCGTTTTGAGTTTTTACATCAGATTTTACTAGCTTAAAGATAGGGGTGCAAAAGTTCATTTCTCTTTTCAAACTTTAAAAAAAATAGTTTAGTAGTAATCTGTCAGTTTTCAAGTCCTTTTTCTAGCTTATTTTCAAAACCAATTTTCTTAATTCTTGTTTTATAAAAATTGTGTCTTTGAAAGTAATGTTAATTGGTTTTTGTATTATTAACCTTATTACAAGTTGCATTATCTGGTCTTAAATTGAAGCTCAAAGTTGCCATCTTCATTATTTACTGTATGTTTAAGCCCACTTTCCTTTTAGCTTCTGAAAGCTTTTGAGCTTAAATTGTTTGTTGATTTCTATTTATAAGTGCTTATTGTGGGAAAGTTAAGGTCTGTGTTCAGCCTATTAGTTTTCAAATTGCTTATTGAGTCTTAAAAATCCAAATCAGTTTAGCTTAAAGAGTTCATAGTTATAGCTTAGTCTTTCTCTGTCTTCTTCTTGCTAGCCTTAATATCAAGTTTTGCAAAATTCTTTAGTAAAGTTTGTATTTTGCTTATTCTTTAGCTTTTCAAATAGAAAAATCAAAAAAAATGTTTTATCAAAAAGAAAGGTCACAGGGTTCGAACCTGTGACCTTTCCTTCACAACACACACGCCTTAACCATCATGCCCTTGAGACTTTTTCATAATATGTTTGTTTCATTTATTAGTTAAGGTCCTTTTCCTAGTTTTGCTTATTCGTGCTTCTTAGCTTATTTTCTGCTTATTACTTCAGCCATTTTTCCATTTTTTAATTTTCTTAGATTCTACATAGTTTAAAGTATTTTTTATAATTTTTCTCGATTTTTAATAATTAGTTTACTATTTTTAACATTTAATTTAGATTAAATTAGTTTTTCATTCATAAAAAAAAATATATATATAATTTCTTTTTCAAAAATTATTTTAATTCATTTAGGTTTTATAGATTTGAAATTTGAAGTCTTAGGGTTAAATTTGATGTTTTAGGTATTTAGTCGCGTTTAATTTAGCGTAGAATTTAATAGCTTTAAATGTTTAATTCCCATTATTTCTAGTTTAGCGTGTCTTTTATTTAGCTTCTCTTGCATTTTTAGAATTAGAAATCAAAAACGAAAATATTCGATATTCAAGCATCAAACAAAACACTTTTGTGTATTTCAAATTCACCTCTTGTCGGGATACGACATCCAGGAGATAAAATATTGTTTGTCCTCAAGCAATTTTCTTATCAAACGGGATACTCTCTATACTATAATTAATTTGAGATATTTAGTTATATATATTTAATTATATATTGACTATTTGGATCGAATCAGGACTCATGGGTAAAATTTAAATTTTGAATTCAAATTTTGTTAAATTATGTTATTTAATTAGTTTAAGTAATCTTGAATTAATCAGAATTGTTTTCGAATTTAGGTTTGGAGTATTTAGTATTATGTGACTATTGTTTTATATTGATACTTTTTGAGTTTATGTTTATGTATAATACCTAATCTTGGAACACTCGGTAATAAGTGTTAGAGTGCACTAGGTTTGTTTCAAATTATAAATGTTAAATGCACGTTCTGTATAGTACTTTGCAACAAAGGAGATTGTCAAGGACCCATGGCTAAATTTGGCTACACGAGTAGTTTGAGTAACTTACGGTTTTCGAGTATCGTAATTCGTATTTTTTTAGTAATTGTAGAATTATGTAAGTAGTGTTGGGTGATAGTTAGCATTATGCGGTTTATGTCAAATTTTGATATTTGATTAGTTTGAGTTATTGTTATGGGTTCAGTTGTGTAATTCGTATTTTGTTGGACTATGATATGTTGTTTCTTTATAAAGAACATAAAATGTAGGATTAGATAACCAATCTTGGGTACTAATTAGCATTATGTGATTTATGTTAACACGTGATATTTGATGAGTTATACTTTATGAATAATGCCAAATCTTGGAGCAATTCGGTAACGGTGCATTAGGGGAAATCTAGAAGTTATACACAGTTTCGTTATATGGGCCGGTGTTGGGACTTAAAAGACTTCAAGGATTCTTAGAAGTTACTACTGCTCAGGTACATAATGGAAATTATTTTTTTGGGCCCTTTATAATTAGTTTTTTTTTTGTTAGTTGAAGTTAAGACTGCTCAGTGTTGATGACTAAAATATAAGCTAAGTAGTTAGTGCTGCTAGTAGTAAAAGTTAAGACTGCTAGTACAAGTTACTACTGTTAGTATATATTAGTACTGCTAGTACTAATGTTACTACTGCTTATGTTTATTAGTGCTGCTGGTGAAAAGATTACAACTGCTGATTACAACTGCTTGAAGACTTTCTACTGTCAAGAGGATAAAGACGAATTAAAGAGATAAAGATTGTTTGGAGAACAAGAATACTTGTGAAGATAAGTATTGAGATATTTATGTACAAGATATACAAATGTATATGTTTAAAAGATTACGTTTATGTTTAGAAAAGATTGTGATATCTTAGGTATCTATTGTAAGCCTACTAGGACTCCTTAGTCTATAAAAGGAGGCTCCAGGGCATTAGTTGAGATCAGAGTTTTCCATAGAGTTAATAGCTTCAAGGTTGTAAACCCTATCACTAAGTCAGAGTGATCGTATTAATATATATTAAAGCTTGTTGTGTTGATTATATCTTTGTGTCAAAACATATACTTTACGTTTCACTTGAGAAACTTCTTAGCCGATATAAACTAAGTTTTCAGCCATAGTTTATATCATTCAATCAAAAGTTTCATTCTTAGTTTTTGGGATTTATCCATAGTGGTGCTAAACCTTACAAGTAAATGGATTTAAAGATATATTCTTTTAGTCTCAACAAGTGGTTTCAGAGATGTTGTGAGCTTTAATATGAAGTATCAACCAATTCATCCAGGATCGATTTTTTTATGATGGATAGTAGGAAGTAACGCACTAACAATCTGACTGCAAGATTACCTCATCTCTACCCATGAGACGATTATCTATGGCTTTTGAGGATTAGAACAATATTTTCTTATGTCTGAATTACTCCCTATGGAAGTAATCAAGGAATGGAACAATCCTCATTTGGAGTGATGAGAAGAACTGTTAGGATAAACATTTTGAAAGTGTATGAACCCACTCTGCTGAAAGAAAAACAAGGATATGAAGAAATGAGATGAAATGCTAAGAGCAAACCCTTTTTTGATGGCACTTTCAAACAAAGATCAACTGATTAAGTTCTATGCATATCAAAATGCAAAGTTGCTAATGGATGCATAGAGAAAAGAAAATCTAGGGAAAACAAGGAGTCTAAGATGGTTCAGAGGACACTTCTCAAAAAAACAATATGAGGATCTTTGCTGCTTAAGATTCTGAATCAATGGATAAAACCTTTGATAGGTTACAAAAAACTTATTAGGTCAGTTGGAGATCCAAGGAGAAAGTATTAAACCTGGAAATACTAACCTAAAGCTCTTGAGAAAGTCTTCCCATCTAAATTGACTGACTCATTGCTTTAATCTGACGAATCTAAGGGGGAAAATTGAACCATCAGCTTGGATGACTTGTATAATAACCTAAAAATATATGAACCTGAAATTACAGGTTCATCAAAGCACAATGTCAAATTACAGTATGTGGCCTTTGTATCTAAACAGCCACTAATAACACCAACAGCACTAACAAAGCACGATGATTACTTGTCTTGCGAATTTGACTTTACTTATAGTACAACTTATACTTAAGGCAATGGTGTTAAACTCTATATGTATAGATAATCTTTGTTTGATGTTATTGTGATTTGTGCTTTCCTTAGCAAAGTCAGCCTAACATCTCTCAACTTTTTCAAATAGATCTGGAACAACTTCCATTTGGATGATCTGGAAGAAATGGATCTTCAATGGGAGATGGCCATGCTGACAATCAGAGGAAGAAGTTTTATCAAGAGAACAGGGAAGAAGCTGGACATAAATGGTCAAAGAGTTGGTTTTGACAAGTCAAAAGTGGAATGCTTCAACTGTCACAAACATAGACATTTTGCAAGAGAATGTAGGTTTACAAGAAATCAGGAGTACAAAGGAAGATGAGAAATAATTAAGAAATTTACAGTGGAGGGACACCTACTCAGACTGCCTTGATAGTCTCAAGATGGATTTGGGGGATATGATGGAGCTGCCTAAGTGAAGAAGGAGCAACCTACAAACCATGCATTGATGGAATTTACATCTTCAGGAAGCTCTTCTAGTTCAGATTTTGAGGTAGATTCTTGTTCTAAAACATGTGTAAAAGCTTATGCTTCTCTTAAAGAACAATATGATAATTTGTCTTCTGATTACAAAAAGTCTCAATTTAACTTAGTATCTTATAAAGCAGGTTTAGAATCTGTAGAAGCTAGACTAGCTCACTATAAGAAAAATGAGGCTATGTTTGAAGAGAGTATAAATGTTTTAAAACTTGAAGTTAGACTAAGAGATAATGCCTTAAATGAATACAAAATGAATTTGGAAAAAGCAAAACAAGAAAGAGATCAATTAAAACAGACATTAGAAAAGTTTCAAAATTCATCCAAGTCCTTAAATGATTTACTGGGGAATGTTAAGTAATTGACAAGTTTAAAACTAGGGACTTAGATATGATGCAGCTACTGTAGCTTCTCCTACAGTGAAAGTTTGTGAATTTAACTAGTAAAGTCTGGATACAGATGAGGGATATCATTCTGTTCCCCCAACTCTAACAGGGATTTCATCACCACGCAAAACCTGATCTAAACTTTTATAGTGAAATAGTTAAAACGTGAAAATTTGGATGTTACTACTGTTGTCTATTACCTTTTGTACATGTTAAGACCAGTGAAAAATAAGGGTGTTTCCACACACAGTTGAATCTAATATATTAGGAGAAACACACTAGTGCTCCAATATTGGGATTGGAACTCTGATGATGAAAGAGAGATAGATATACTGTAAAGACCTAGCAAATGAAAAGATAAAATCTGTTAAGACTGTTAGGGAAACAGATGCTCCTAAACAACACAAACACCATCCTAGAGGGAACCAAAGAAATTGGAACAATCTTATGTCCCAAAGACTAGGAAGTGATTTTAAAATGATTAATAAAGCTTGTTATGTTTATGGTAGTTTTGTGCCATCTGGTATTAATTATGTGTGTATAAAAAGGTTGTAAGGCCTGTGTTGGAACAACTCCATGAAGGGTGATCATACAGAACTTCATGTAAATAAAATGTCTCACCCGCACCCTAAAAGAAGCTCCTTGGTTCCACAAGCAGTTTTAATAGGTCAAGGAGGTAACTTAGTATGCTGGTGTTTTGTAGCAGTTAAAACTGTCCAACTAGTTAATATGTAACACAAAAGCAATATTACATACTGTCAGACAGTTAATACTGACTTAACACAAATGCAGTTAAAACTGTCAAGACCAGTTAATACTTGTCTAACACTATAGCAGTTTAAATACCGTCAGATCATTTTAATCTGCTATCTCAAAACCAATTTGAAACATCTAGAACATAAAACAAATGCTTTCAAAGAGGATAGTAATTTAAAGTTCAAGGCCTTTTAACAGACATTTTGCAAACAAGAACAGTATTATCACATCAAAATGTTAATACTGCCATCATACTACGCTAAGGATAGAGCAGTATTTAAGAGTAGTAAGTGAAAATAACAAAAAGGGCTAATGCTGTTAAGGCCTCAGCCATGCTAGGGTTTGAAAGCCAAAAAAACAGCAGTGCATCAATACTTTCAATAAATTTCTTACATTTGATGCACGAGGCAGATTCCAATCAATAATTGACTTGGATCCCCAGAGAGTCTAACTATTCTCTTTATTTTATGTGCCAGGGCAAACTCACAACAGAGGAAATACAAAAGAAAAGTTGTTATTGCTCAATGGTTGTTCCGGCAACACCATGACTGAAAACAAGTGTTTATCTTGATGAATTGAAGATTATGATGGTGGATTTGTTTCCTTTGTGATGGTAATGGAAAGAGAATTTCTTGGGTAAAGGTAAAAATCAAAACAAGGATCAATGGACCTTTGTTGATGAATACTTTTGTAAGGTGCTTAAGTAATAAACCTGTTTAGTGTGTCACAAATCTGTGACAAAAAGAACAATGTTCTTTTTACTGACACCTAAGTGTCTTGTCTTATCTTCTAACCTTTTAAGCTACTTGCTGACTAAGTCAAGTATTGCTGTTGTTCCAGAAAGGACATTTTACAGGATTTGACCTACAAGCAGTGTTGTTCCCACTGGATGTCTAACTTGTCTCTATTGTAAGGACTACTATGATGAAATCCTATTACATGGACACAGGAGGACTTGGGCACCATTAATTTTCAAAAACAAAAATAAACTTTAAGGGAAACCTTGTAAAAGGTTTACCTTCAAAGATTTTTGAAAATGATCATTCTTGTGTTGCCTGTCAGAAAGGAAAGCAACATAAAGCCTCCTATAAGACCAAGCTTGTGAACTCAATCAGCAAAACCCTTAATAGCTTATATGGACTTGTTCTGCGTCTCTATAAATGTTAGAGTTTAATGAAAAGTCTTATTGCACAGTAGTCACTGACAACTTTAGTAGATTTCTTGGTATTATTTTTGACACTAAGGATGACCTCGAGGACTAGTTAGGATTCTAAAGACTTTCATAACATAAATAGAAAATTAACTAGATCATAAAGTAAAAGTTATCATGAGTGACAATGGAATTGAGTTTAAGAATAGTATAATGAACCAGTTTTGTGAAATAAGGGATTAAGAGGGGAATTCAGTGTGCTTAGGATCTCCTCGCAGCATGGTGTTAGCTGAGAGGACGAATAGAACACTGATAGAGGCTGCAAGAACTATGTTAGTAAAACTCTAAGAGGGGCCCCAAACACCTTTAGGGCTTGGAAGCAGTTAATATTGTTGCTCATGTGCTAAATAGGGTCTTAGTTCATTAAGCCTCAAACAATGTCACCTTATGAAACCTTTAAAAATTCATGGAAGACCTCCACTGATAGACTTCATAAAACCTTTTGGGTGTCCTGTTACCATCTTAAATACCAGGGATCATCTAGGCAAGTTTGATGGAAAAGCTGATGAGGGATATTTTGTTGGGTATTCTGTGGTTAGTAAAGCTATGAGAGTATATAACAAGAGGACCAGGATAGTTGAAGATACCTTAAACATTAGATTTAGTTTTCTTTGAAAAATACACCTAAATGTGAAGGAAATGGAACAAGATGGCTATTTGATGTTGATTCTTTGTCAACATCTATGAATTATGTGCCAGTTGCTGCAAGAAACAAAACTAATGGTATTGCAGAAACCAAAGATAACATTGTTGCAGGTTAAGCTCAAAAGGAAAAAGAACCTGAACAAGAGTACATCCTAATACCTTTATGCACAATTGATCCTTTAATCTCTCAAGATCTTAAGGATTGTGAAGGGGGTGCTGGAATGAAGCCTACAGAAGTAGATGAAGCTTCAGATAAAAGTAGGAAGCATGATCAAGAAGCAAGAAGTGAGTCCATAAGGTCAAATCAAAGAGAAGTGCAGACTGTACACACTAACAGTTCTAATGGTATCAATACAGTTAGTACACCTGTTAGTACTGCTGGACCATCATTTGATATTGATGTTCCATCAACACCAGTTAATGCTGCTGGACCTTTTGTTAGTGCTGCTGAAGAACAACTTTTTGAAAGATTTTCTCCTTTCAAAAATGCATTTACCCTTCCACCTGTCCCAAATATATCTTCAATGGATAATACTGGCATCTTTGGAAATGCTTATGATGATGAAGATGTGGAAGAAGAGGTTGATATGAATAATGTAATTTCATCTTATTCAGTTCCTGATACTTCTTTCACCAAATTTCATAAAGATCATCCCGAAGATCAAGTGATTGGAAGTCTAAAAACACATGTACAGACAAGGACACATGACCTAGATTTTCTCTAAATGAACATGGTTTGTTTTCCTCATGTTTCACTAAGCATAGGAGAACAATCTCAAAAGATTTTTACAATATTTAGTCTGTTTGCTGTTCCTTATCTCAAATAGAACTAAGACACCAGTTCAAAGCCTTTTTAAAGTCCACGCTGGGTGGAAGGATGGAAGCAATGCAGGATGAGCTTCTACAATTTAAACTACTAAATGTTTACCTTAGTTGATTTACTAGAGAACAAAGAGGCAATTAGTACTAAATGGGTGTTTAGAAACAAGAAGGATGAAAGAGGCATAGTGGTGAAGAACAAAGCTAGACTAGTTGCTCAGGGTCATATCAGATGAAGGTATAGATTATGAGAAGTCTTTGCAACAGTTGTAAGGATTTAAAGCCATAAGATTATTTCTGGCTTATGCTTCCTTCAAAGAGTTTATAGTCTACCAAATGGATGTAAAGAGTGATTTTCTATATGGAAAGATAGAAGAGGAGGTGTATGTCTGTCAACCTCCTGGTTTTGAAGATCCACACTTTCTAGATAAAGTCTACAAGGTAGAAAAGGCTCTCTATGGACTACATCAGGCCCCAAGAGCATGGTATGAGACATTGTCAACTTATTTGCTGGACAATGGTTTTCACAGGGGTCAAATTGATAAAACTTTGTTCATTAAAAGGCATAAAGATGATATCAAATTGATAAAACTTTGTTCATTAAAAGGCATAAAGATGATATCCTACTAGTACAGGTTTATGTTGATGATATCATCTTTGGATCAACCAAGAAAAAAATAAGTATTGAATTTGAAAAGCTGATGCATGATAAGTTCTAAATGAGTTCTATAGGAGAACTTTCTTTCTTTTTAGGACTTCAGGTTAAACAAAAGAGTGAAGGGATCTTTATTAGCCAAGATAAATATGTGGCTAAGATTTTGAAAAAGTTTGATTTTTCCTCAGTAAAGACAGCAAGCACTCTAATGGAGACAAACAAGGCATTGATAAAAGATGAAGAAGCTGAGGATGTGGATGTACACTTATATAGATCAATGATTGGATCATTGATGTACTTAACAGCTTCTAGACCAGATATTATGTTTGTTGTTTGTGCTTGTGCAAGGTTCCAAATTACTCCAAAGACTTCACACTTTAATGCTGTGAAGAGGATCTTTAGGTGCTTAAAAGGCCAACCTAAATTAGGCATTTGGTATCTTAGAGATTCACTTTTTGACTTGGAAGCTTTTTCTGATAGTGATTATGCTGGAGCTAGTCTTGACAAGAAATCCACAACAGGAGGTTGTCAATTTCTTGGCAAGAGATTGATTTCATGGCAATGTAAGAAGCAAACTATGTAGCCAAAGCTCAAACAATTGAAGCAGATATGTTGCTGCTGCTAAATGCTTTGACAGGTGTTAGGACAATCCAAAATCAGATGCTTGACTGTGGATTCAATTTTCATGAACACCAAAATATACATAGATAATTGAACGTTAGAATTCTATATTGTGAGAAATCAGTGTTTCACTCCAAAACCAAGCACATAGAGATAAGGCACCTTTCATCAGAGATTCTTATGAGAAGAAGTTGATACAAGTGATCAAGATTCACACAGACAAAATGTTGTAGATCTTCTCACCAAAGCTTTTGAATGTTAGCAGGGTTTAACTTTCTATATTTGTATTCAGCATTGGATTACTTATCTCTGAGACTTAACATGTTCTTTAATTTTTTATTCATGGGTTATGCATAAATATAGATCCTCATGAATTCTCACATGTATATCTAGTCTTTTCTAGCGTGCTTGTGATGAATAGAGGCACGTTGTTGTATAGTTATTGAAGACAGAGTTAAAACTGCTAAGGTAAATGTTAATACTGCTAAGTATAATTAGTACTACTAGTTATACTTAAGATCGTTGTTAAAAATGTTTGTCATAATTAAATCTTGACTACTCAAGAAAAAATACTTGGTGTAGTATTTATGGTTTTGGATAAACAATTGCAGGCTAAGCTATTGAGTATCTGGTATTTATTGAGGGAGATTTAGTTGTCAATAATTACTGAAAGGACATTGTAAATCAAAAAAACAAGTGTGTAATGTGTCAAACCCTCCTAAGCATAACAAAGAGGTTTCTGGGGGCAATCAAGGTACCTTAGTCTAGTGGTTCCCCCTTAATAAATGGTTTGGTGATTGAGCTGTCCATAGAGTTGGGTGACAGAACATGTGAAGGGGCTTGCCATGCTACTTCTAGCTTAGAAGCAGAGCAGGACAGTGTGGTTAACATCAAATAAGACCAATCCATTGGGAACACTTAATGGATCAACTCCTTAGAGGAAAATTGGATTCAGTAGTGGTCCACCGAGGGTTGCCAAGATACCATATTGGGGGTATGTGGAATGCTCAAAACTTAGGTTTGAGATTACATCTAGATAGTCCATTGATCCACCTCATCTCAAGAGGGTTCCTCACTTGGAAGTGGGGGAGGAAAGTTGAAACTATTAGAATTGATGGAACTTTGTACACAACTATCATATAAAAAGAGAAAGAGTGTTATGGTGAGCCAAAAGAAATGAGAGATTAAGTGAGCTTAAAAATAGAAACAGAGATGTGTGCATAAAAACATAAATGAGTGATTATGTGAGCAAAAAGAATTGAGAGATAATGTGAGCATAAAAACAGAAAGAGAGCTTGTGAGAATCAAATTTGATAATAAAAATTGATTTTTGGAATGAAATTTGGGAGATTACTGGTGTATTATTATTAATGTTGTTCAGCTTCAACTTATTGCTGCTAAGCTTAAGTTTCTGCTGTTAGGCTTAAATTAGTGCTGCCCGTATTTGTTTATGCTGCTAAGCATACAGTTTCTACTGCTGGTATACATTAATGCTGGTAAGCTTATGTTGATGCTGTTGGGTTCAGTTAATGCTGTTAAGCATATGTTAATGTTGCCAGTTCAAGTTCCTGTTGCTGAGGGTGATTTTATAAATACTTCGATTAAGGGTTTCATTTACTTCTTTATTCAATTTCAATCATTCAAACACTCTCTAACCATAAACCCTAACTCAATTTTCATCTTTGATCATCAAAATCATCATTATGTCAAGCCCTAAGTTTACTGAAACGCACAATGTGGTTGCGTTCTTAGAAAAACTTGTTGAAAGTGATGGGTTTGCAAAGATTGATGATGTCCTGTGAAGCAAGATTGTTCATTATTCTTTAACAGTCAAATCAATCATCTACAAATCTTGTATTAAATAATTTTGGCGACTTCCAAGGTTACAGTCACGGTTAACGGATGTGCAGCACTAGTTGATTTTAAAAAAGAGGGTTTATCATTACGGGGTCAAGCATTAGGAGTGTTCTTCACTTGGTGATGCAGAAAGATACTTATTGTCTACCAAATTGCTACTATTTTTTGAAGAAATGGCTCGTATGGGGTATGAAAAAGCCTTCTCAAAAGCTTACTTTTTAATAAAGATTTCTTTTCTCCATAGTCGGACAGTATTTACATTCATACTATTACATATGTCTTAACGTGCCAAATCCACTGCCATGGAATGAGTTCAAGTAGTACAATTGCTTCTCTTGATTCATATTGCTTGCGGCAACAAACCAGAATTTATCTGTCTAAAACGTACATTTTTGATGTTATGGGAAAAACACTTAGATGGAGGGGTTAAATTCCTAATGTATCTATGTTTTCTATAAGTTTTTATTAATCAACAGGTTGGAGACATGTCTCATCATAAGAAGACGTTTGTTAATCCCTTCCACACAAAGAAAGTTTTTGCTAATATGAAGAGAGCTGGTAAGGATTTTTCTGGGAGAAATCACATCTTTATTTGATACTATGATGGTTCAAAGCTTCTGAAGGGAGAGGTGAGATTAGATCATCAAACTGATTCCAATCAAAATACCCATTATTGATCAACCATTACATCCTATTCAAACCTAAGCAAAAGTCTAAGGAGGAGACAGAGGAAGGAGGTAAGAGGTTCTCATGTTATTAATCATCGATCGACGCATTATAAAACAATTACGTTATATATTTAACGTAACTTATCATCGACTAGCTTTTGAAGAAACTTAAAATCTTATCGTATCACGTTACTAGGGAATTTCAGGTGAGGGGTTTCATTTGGGTATATGTTTTGACGAGTTTGCTGGATGTACGATTTAAAGTGACCTGGCTTCTCAAACGTTTACTACATGACCTCTGAATTATGATAGCCTGAACAGTGATACAATATTTCCTTAAATTAATAAATCAAAGTAAGATGTATGTTAAACTTTATAAAGTTTTGAAAACATAAGCAATCACACTAAGACTTGATATATTACCCAGGTTGCGTGACAAGGCCGTTACTTTCAACTGATATACTTTTGTCATCAATCAGATTTCCCTGTTAAGGTGAGTTCATAGCCTAACATTTCAATCTTTTGAATGTTTTATAAACCCGCTAAGGGGATACATGCTCAATTGTTTTTAATATACACAAGTACTTAAAACCGATATTGTAAGTTCATAGCCTCGCATTTAACTCTTTTGAATGTTTTATAAACCCGCGAGGGGGATACATGCTCAATTGTTTTTAATATACACAAGTACTTAAAACCGATATTATGAGTTCATATCCTCGCATTTAACTCTTTTGAATGTTTTATAAACCCACGAGGAGGATACATGCTCAATTGTTTTTAATATACACAAGTACTTAAAACCGATATTGTGAGTTCATAGCATCGTATTTAACTCTTTTGAATGTTTTATAAACCTGAGAGGGGGATACATGCTCAATTGTTTTTAATATACACAAGTACTTAAAACCGATATTGTGAGTTCATAGCCTCGCATTTTAAATCTTTTGAATACTTTATAAACCCGCGAGGGGGATACATGCTATAAACCATGAATACGAGTATTTTTCCAACTGTAAGTTATCCTGATTAATTATTGCCTAAGTCACCTTTACTGCCAATATTTCTTAATCATGAACCATTAGTCACTTGCGAGTGAACGCGAATACTGTGGATAGATCTATCGGGGTGTGACGACTCCCGTTGGTGTACCTATACTTTCTGGTACCAATAGCACCATATTTGATTATAGTGGGTAACTTTGGCAAGTTACCTTTCCATGAGGTCATTTGTTCCTCAACTAATGTCACTACGGTGATTTCCATGTTAACGTATTGATGTCATGAACTTAGGGCAATAACACTATTTTCCATAATAATTGTACTCATTGTAATTATTACACTATTGGGTGTATAACAACGTAACCCACTGTTATGATAAGTTGTATTCAAATTGTTTTCCATAATAATTGTACTCATTGCAAATATTACACTTGTGGGTGTATAACAACGTAACCCACTATTGAACTTGTACTCAACTATTATAACTGAAAACCTATTAATTTCACTCAACTACTGTGTTGACCTTTTGAGCATGTTTATCTTAGGAAATTGAGCAACTTATGACACGGAGTGGCACGGACTTGAAGATGACTAAATTGTTATCAATCAAACCTTATGTTTCTAGATTTTGGGACCTCTCTTTTGTAAAAACTCTAATGAAATAATGAATGATAACTTATCTTTTAAAAACGTCTCTTTTGATTCGTTTTCTATGATCATGACTGTTGTACTATAAAATAATACCCTAGATTAGCTTCCGCTACTAATAGAGTGATTTTGTTCGTTATTCGTTGTCAGAGTTTAGATATTAACGCCACTATTTCTTTATTATGGATATTTTATAAGCTGTGTAAACAAGGGCATTGGTTCTCATTTGAGAATAAAACCGGCGGACGTGCGAAGAAGTGCTTTAAGGAGGTTACCTCCAGCTTAAAGGGTTGGAAGAAGAAGTTTTTCTTGATAGATCAACGGGAAATACCTTACGCTATGCCCTAGAGGCATATTGATACAGATCTACATGATGATTTCCCTACGAATTACAACGAGGGTGACGCTGAACGTGTGGCCGAGTTTGTTATCCATCTTCGTCCTACTCCTCGTCATTTACTATATGTGTGCGGGCTAACCACGGCTTGTCGACATCCGAAGCTATCATACTTAATAAAGGATCCGTGTTGGGACATAAAAGACTTCAAGGATTCTTAGAAGTTACTACTGCTCAGGTACATAACGGAAATTATGCTAAGTAGGTAGTACTGGTAGTATTATGTTACTACTGCTAGTTACTATTGTTAGTATAATTTAGTACTGATAGCATAAAGTTAATGTTGTTAGTTGAAGTTAAGACTGATCAATGTTGAAGACTAAAATATAAGCTAAGTAGTTAGTGCTGTTAGTAGTAAAAGTTAAGACTGATAGTACAAGTTACTACTGTTATTATATATTAGTACTGCTAGTACTAATGTTACTACTGCTTATGTTTATTAGTGCTGCTGGTGAAAAGATTACAACTGCTTGAAGACTTTCTACTGTCAAGAGGATACCGACGAATTAAAGAGATAAAGATTGTTTGGAGAACAAGAATACTTGTGATGATAAGTATTGAGATATTTATGTACAAGATATACATAATGTATTTGTTTAAGAGATTACGTTTATATTTAGAAAAGATTATGATATCTTAGGAATGTATTGTAAGCCGACTAGGACTCCTTAGTCTATAAAAGGAGGCTCTAGGGCATTAGTTAAGATATAAGTTTTTCACAAGAGTTTTCCATAGAGTTAATAGCTTCAAGGTTGTAAACCTTATCACTAAGTCAGAGTGATCGTATTAATATTGAAGCTTGTTGTGTTGATTATATCTTTGTGTCAAAACATATTTTACTGTTTCATTGAGAATACTTCTTAGTGATATAAACTAGTTTCCGCATAGTTTATATCATTCAATCAAAGTGTCATTCTTAGTATTTTTGGATTTATCTAAGGGTGCTAAACCTTACAAGCTAAGGAGTTAAAGATATATTCATTTGGATCAACAAGTGGTATCAGAGCTTGTTGTGAAGCTTTGAATAAGAAGAATTAACCAATTCATCCAAGATCTACTACTTTTTCAGTGAGAAAATGGAAGTAGGAACTACCACTAACAACCTGACTGCAAGATTACCTATCCTCAACCCAGGAGACTATGATCTCTGGCTAATGAGGATAGAACAATATTTTCTCATGACTGATTACTCCCTATGGGAAGTAATCAAGAATGGGAACAAAGTGCTGAAAAGAACTGTTGGAACAGTTGAACAGGAGTATGAACCCACCACTATTGAAGAAAAACAGGATAGAATAAATGAGATGAAAGCAAGAGCAACCCTTTTGATGGCACTTCTAAACAAAGATCAACTGAAGTTCCACTCATATCAAGATGCAAAGTTGCTAATGGAGGCTATAGAGAAAAGGTATGGAGGGAATAAGGAGTCCAAGAAGGTTCAGAGGACACTTCTCAAACAACAATATAAGAACTTTGCTGCATTAAGTTCAGAAACAATGGACCAAACCTTTGATAGGTTACAAAAACTTATTAGTCAGTTAGAAATCCAAGGAGAAGTGATTAACCAAGAAGATATAAACCTAAAGCTCTTGAGAAGTCTTCCATCTGAATGGAAGACTCATGCCTTAATTTGGAGAAACAAGGTGGAAATTGAAACCATCAACTTGGATGACTTGTATAATAACTTGAAAATATATGAACCTGAAATTTTAGGTTCATCAAGCACAAGTCAAAATTCACAGAATGTGGCCTTTGTCTCTAACAGCACTAATAACACCAACAACACTAACAAAGCAGATGATACTGCTCATGGAGTTAGTACTACTCATAGTACTACTCATACTCAAGGTAATGGTGTTAACTTTATATGTCTAGATAATCTTTGCGATGCTGTAATATGTGATTTCCTTGCAAGTCAACCCAACTCTCCTCAACTTTCTTAAGAAGATCTAGAATAACTTCATCCTGATGATCTGGAAGAAATGGATCTTTAATGGGAGATGGCCATGCTGACAATAAGAGCAAGAAGGTTTATCAAGAGAACATGGAAGAAGCTAGACATAAATAGTTAAAGAGTTGGTTTTGACAAGTCAAAAGTAGAATGCTACAATTGCCATAAACATGGACACTTTGCAAGAGAATGTAGGTTTCCAAGAAATCAGGAGAACAAAGGAAGAGAGAATAACTCAAGAACAGTTCCAATAGAGACTTCTACTCAGAATGCTTTGATAGTTCAAGATGGAATTGGAGGATATAACTGGAGCTACCAAGCTAAAGAAGAGCAACCTACAAACCATGCATTGATGGCATTTACATCTTCAGGAAGTTCTTCTAGTTTAGATTCTGAGGTAGACTCATGTTCTAAAACATGTATAAAGGCTTATGCTACTCTTAAAGAACAATATGATAGTTTGACTTCTGATTACAAAAAGTCTCAATTTAATTTATTATCTTATAAAGTAGGTTTAGAATCAGTAGAAGCTAGACTAGCTCATTATAAGAAAAATGAGGCTGTGTTTGAAGAGAGTATAAATGTTTTAAAACTTGATGTTAGACTAAGAGATAATGCCTTAAATGAATACAAAATGAATTTGGAAAAAGCAGAACAAGAAAGAGATCAATTAAAACAGACATTAGAAAAGTTTCAAAATTCATCCAAGTCCTTAAATGATTTACTGAAAAGTTAAGTAATTGACAAGTTTAAAACAGGACTAGGATATCATGCAGCTACTGCAGCTTCTACTGCAGTAGAAAGTTTTGTGAATTTAATTGATAAATCTGGACCAGATAAGGGATATCATTCAGTTCCCCCCACCTCTAACAGGGAATTTCATACCACGCAAACCCGATCTAACTTTTATAGATGAAATAGTTGAAAGTGAAAATTTGGATGTTACTACTGTTGTGACACCTTGTAATGTTAAGACAATTGAAAATAAGAGTGTTTCCAACACAGTTGAATCTAATACTGTTAGGATGAACAGCACTAGTGCTCCATTCATTAAGGATTGGAACTCTGATGATGAAAGTAAGATAGATTATACTGCAAGTCCTAGCACTGAAGAGATAAAATCTATTAAGACTGTTAGGGAAATAGATGCTCCTAAACAACACAAACACCATCCTAGAGGGAACCAAAGAAATTGGAACAATCTTATGTCTCAAAGACTATGAAGTGATTTTAAAATGATTAATAAAGCTTGTTATGTTTCTGGTAGTTTTAAGCATCTACATTATGTGTGTGATAAAAAGGTTGTAAAGCCAGTGTGGAACAACTCAAGAAGGGTTAATCATAAGATCTTTTCTAATAAAATGACTCACCCTCACCACAAAAGAAGTTTTGTTCCACAAGCAGTATTAACCAGGACTGGCAAAATTAATACTGCTGGTGCAAATGTTAATACTACTGGTGCAGCAGTTAAAACTGTCAGACCAGTTAATACTGCTAACACAAAAGCAGTTCATATTGTCAGATTTGTTAATACTGCTGCCTCAAAATCAATTGTGAACTAGCCTAGAACAAAAACAAATGCTTTCAAAAGAGGATACTCACAAAGGTCAAGGCCTTTTAATAGACTTTTTGCAAACAAGAACAGTATTGTCAATAAAAATGTTAATACTGTCAGGGTAAAAAATACTACTGCTAGGGATAGTGCAGTAGTAATTGAAAAAAGGAAAAAGGGGATAATGCCGTTAAGGCCTCAGCATGCTGGGTTTAGAAAGCCAAAAACAGCAGTGCATCAACTACATTTAAGAAATATTCTTACATTGATGTACGAGGCAAATCCAAGTCAATAATGGCTTGGATCCCCAAAAGAGACTAATTCTCTTATTTTATGTGCAGGGCAACCCACAACAGAAGGAGTACAAAGATAAAGCAGTTATTGACAGTGGTTGTTCCAGGCACATGACAGGAAACAAGTGCTATCTTGATGAATATAAAGATTATGATGGAGGATTTGTTTCCTTTGGTGATGGTAAGGCAGAATTTCTGGTAAAGGTAAAATCAAAACAGGATCACTGGACTTTAATGATATGTACTTTTGTAAGGAGCTTAAGTATAACCTGTTCAGTGTGTCACAAATCTGTGACAAAAAGAACAATGCTCTTTTTACTGACACTAAGTGTCTTGTCTTATCTTCTGACTTTAAGCTACTTAATGAAAGTCAAGTATTGCTGAGAGTTCCAAGAAAGGGCAACATTTACAGTGTTAACCTAAAGAGTGTTATTCCCACTGGAGGTTTAACTTGTCTTATTGCTAAATCCATAATTGATAAATCCAATACATGGCATAGGAGGCTTGGGCACATTAATTTTAAAACAATGAATAAACTTGTGAAGGGAAACCTTGTAAAAGGTTTACCTTCAAAGATTTTTGAAAATGATCATTCATGTGTTGCCTGTCAAAAAGAAAAGCAACACAAAGCCTCCTATAAGACCAAGCTTGTGAACTCAATCAGCAAACCCTTACATATGCTTAATATGGACTTATTTGGTCCTATAAATGTTAAAAGTTTAATGAAAAAGTCTTATTGTCTAGTTGTCACTGATGACTTTAGTAGATTTTATTGGGTATTCTTTTTTGCCACTAAGGATGAGACTAGTGGGATTTTAAATACTTTTATAACAGAAATAAAAAATCAACTAGATCATAAAGTAAAAGTTATCAGGAGGGACAATGGAACTGAGTTTAAGAATAGTATAATGAACCAGTTTTGTGAAATAAAGGGGATTAAGAGGGAATTTAGTATGGCTAGGACTCTTCAGCAGAATGATATAGCTGAGAGGAAGAATAGAACACTTATAGAGGCTGCAAGAACTATGTTAGTAGACTCTAAGATACCAACTACCTTTTGGGCTTAAGCAGTTAATACTGCTTGCTATGTGCTAAATAGGGTCTTAGTCATTAAGCCTCATAACAAGACACCTTATGAACTTATTCGTAGAAGACCTCCACTGATAGACTTCATAAAACCTTTTGGGTGTTCTGTTACCATCTTAAATACCAGAGATCATCTAGGCAAGTTTGATGGAAAAGCTGATGAGGGATATTTTGTTGGGTATTCTGTGGTTAGTAAAGCTATGAGAGTATTTAACAAGAGGACCAGGACAGTTGAAGAGACCTTAAACATTAGATTTCTTGAAAATTTACCTAATATGAAATGAAATGTACCAGACTGGCTTTTTGATGTTGATTCCTTGTCAATATCTATGAACTATGTGCCAGTTGCTGAAGGGAACAAAACTAATGGTATTGCAGGAACCAAAGATAACATTGTTGTAGGTCAAGCTCAAAAGGAAAAAGAACCAGAACAAGAGTATATCCTAATACCTTTATGCACAACTGATCCTTTAATTTCTCAAGGTCCTAAGGATTGTGAAGGGGATACTGGAATGAAGCCTACAAAAGTAGATGAAAATGAAGCTTCAGATAATAGTGGAAAGCATTATCAAGAAGCAAGAAGTGAGTCAGGAAGGTTAACTCAAAGAGAAATGTAAACTGAACACACTAACAGTTCTAATGGTATTAATACTGTTAGTACATCTGTTAGTACTGCTGGACCAACATTTGATACTGCTATTCCATCAACACCAGTTAATACTGCTGGACCTTCTGTTAGTACTGCTAATGAATCTGAAGAACAACTTTTTGAAAGATGTTCTCCTTTCAAAAATGCATTTACTCTTCCACCAGTCCTAAATATATCTACAATAGATAATACTGGCATCTTTAGAAATGCTTATGATGATGAAGATGTGGAATAAGAGGTTGATATGAACAATGTAATTTCATCTTATACAGTTCCTGATACTTCTTTCACCAAATTTCATAAAGATCATCTTGAAGATCAAGTAATTGAAGTTTAAAGACTCCCGTATAGACAAGACACATGACCAAGATAAATGAAGAAGATGGTCTGATTTCCTCAGTTCACAAGCTTAAGAGAACAAATCATAAAGATTTTCAAAATTATCTGTTTGCCTGTTTCTTATCTCAAATGGAACCTAAGAAACCAGTTCAAGCCTTAAAAGATCCAAGTTGGGTGGAAGCAATGCAGGATGAGCTTCTATGATTTAAACTATTAAAAGTTTTAACCTTAGTTGATTTACCTAGAGACAAATGGGTAATTGGTACTAAATGTGTTTTTAGAAACAAAAAGGATGAAAGAGGCATAGTGGTGAAGAACAAAGCTAGACTAGTTGCTCAGGGTCATACTCAAGAGGAAGGAATATATTATGATGAAGTCTTTGCACCTGTTGCAAGGATTAAAGCCATAGGATTATTTTTGGCTTATGCTTCCTTCAAAGATTTTATGGTCTACCAAATGGATGTGAAGAGTGCATTTCTATATGGAAAGATAGAAGAGGAGGTGTATGTCTGTCAACCTCCTGGTTTTGAAGATCCACACTTTATAAATAAAGTCTACAAGGTAGAAAAGGCTCTCTATGGACTACATGAGGCCCCAAGAGCATGGTATGAGACATTACCAACTTACTTGCTAGACAATGGTTTTTACAGGGGTCAAGTTGATAAAACTTTGTTCATTAGAAGACATAAAGATAATATCCTGCTAGTATAGGTTTATGTTGATGATATCATCTTTGGATCAACTAAGAAAGAAATGAGTAATGAATTTGAAACATTGATGCATGATAAGTTCCAAATGAGTTCTATGGGAGAACTTTCTTTCTTTTTGGGACTTCAGGTTAAACAGAAGAGTGATGGGATCATTATTATCCAAGATAAATATGTGGCTGAGATTTTGAAAAAGTTTTATTTTGCCTCAGTAAAGACAGAAAGCACTCTAATGGAGACAAACAAGGCATTAATAAAAGATGAAGAAGCCGAGGATGTAGATGTTCACTTATATAGATCAATGATTAGATCATTGATGTACCAAACAGCTTCTAGACCAGACATAATGTTTGCTGTTTGTGATTGTGCAAGGTTCCAAGTTACTCCAAAGACTTCACACTTTAATGCTGTAAAAAGGATCTTTAGATACTTAAAAGGCCAACCTAAATTAGGCCTTTGGTATCCTAGAGATTCACCATTTGACTTGGAAGCTTTTTCTGATAGTGACTATGCTAGAGCTAGTCTTGATAGGAAATCCACAATAGGAGGTTGTCAATTTCTTGGCAAGAGATTGATTTCATGGCAATGTAAGAAGCAAACTATAATAGACAACTCAACAACTGAAGCAGAATATGTTGCTGCTGCTAACTGCTATAGACAGGTGTTATGGATCCAAAATTAGATGCTTGACTTTGGATTCAATTTTATGAACACCAAAATCTACATTGATAATGAAAGTATAATATGTATTATGAAGAATCCAGTGTTTCACTCCAAAACCAAGCACATAGAGATAATGAACCATTTCATTAGAGATTCATATAAGAAGAAGTTGATACAAGTGATCAAGATTCACACAGACCAAAATGTTGCAGATCTTCTCACAAAAGCTTTTGATGCTAGCAGGTTTAACTTTCTAATTGCTAGCATTGGATTACTTAATCTCTAAGACTTAATAGTTCTTAATTTTTATTCATAGGTTATGCATAAATATGGATCCTCGTGAAT
Source organism: Tanacetum coccineum (assembly GCA_026074375.1). Lineage (NCBI taxonomy): Eukaryota > Viridiplantae > Streptophyta > Magnoliopsida > Asterales > Asteraceae > Tanacetum > Tanacetum coccineum. The sequence goes on from BQNB010034540.1 coordinate 36,319, forward strand.
TCTCACATGTCTATCTAGTATTTTCTAGTGTGCTTGTGCTGAATAAAGGCATGTTGTTGTATAATTATTAAAAACAGAGTTTAAAACTGCTAAGGTAAATGTTAATACTAATATGTATAATTAGTACGGCTAGTTATACTTAAGACTGTTGGTTAAAACTGTTAGTCATAATTAATACTGCTAAACAAGAAAAGGCTTTGGAGTGTGTCTTTTTAGTTTTGGACTAACATTTGTAGGATAAGCATATTAAGTTTGTGGTATTGAATTGAGGGGATGAGTATGTTATCAATATGCAGTATTCAAAAACATGTAATATCAACAACAAGTGTGTGATGTGTGAAACTACCTAGGCAAATCAAAAGAGGTCGGGACATCAAGATACCTCAGTCTAGTGGTCCCCCTGAAAAAGGTTAGTGATGAGGCTGTCCATAAGGAGTTGGGTGATAGAATGGAAAGGGCTGCCACTACTCCTTCTAGCTTTAAAGTAGAGCAGGACAATGGTAACATCAAATAAGACCCAATCCATGGCAACACTTAATGGATCAACTCCTTAGGGAATTGATTCAGGTAGTAGTCCTAGGTGCTAAGATACCATATTGGGGGATGTGGATGCTCAAACTAGGTTTGAGATTACATCTGTTACAGTCCAATGATCCACCTCTCTCAAAAGTTAACACATTGGATCAAGTTAATGCTGCTAAGCTTAAGTTAATGCTGTTAGGCTTAAATTCATGCTGCCCGTATTTGTTTCTGCTGTTAAGCATATGTTAATGCTGCTAGTTTAAGTTTCTGCTACTGGGGGTGATTTTATAAATACTTGGATTAAGGGTTTCATTTACTTCTTTATTCGATTTCAATCATTCAAACACTCTCTAACCATAAACCCTAATTTAATATTCATCTTTGATCATCAAAATCATCATTATGTCAAGCCCAAAGTTTGCTGAAACACACAATGTGGTCGCGTTCTTGGAAAAACTAGTAGAAAGTGATGGGTTTGCAGGGATAATTGATTTCTTGAAAGTAAGTTCTGTTCATTATGCTTTAACAGTCAATCCAATCATCTACACATCGTGTATTGAACAATTTTTGGCAACAACAACTGTCAAGATGGTTAACGGAGTGCGACAGTTACAAGCCCTAGTAGATAAAAAGAGGGTTATCATTACGGAGTCAAGCATTAGGAGTGATCTTCACTTGGATAATGTAGAAGATATTGATTGTTTGCCAACTGCTACTATATTTGAAGAGCTTGCACGTATGGGGTATGAAAAGCCTTCTCAAAAGCTTACTTTTTATAAAGCTTTCTTTTCTCCACAGAGGAAGTATTTAATTTACAATATTACACAATGCCTAAGTGCCAAATCCACTGCATGGAATGAATTTAGTAGTACAATGGCTTCTTTGATCATATGCTTCGCAACAAATCAGAAATTTAATATGTCTAAGTACATTTTTGATGCTATGATGAAACACTTAGATGAAGGGGTTAAATTCCTGATGTATCCATGTTTTCTACAAGTTTTTATTAATCAACAGCTTGGAGACATGTCACATCATAAGAAGATTTTTGTTAATCGCTTCCATACAAAGAAAGTTTTTGCTAACATGAAGAGAGCTGGTAAGGATTTTTCTGGGAGAATTACACCTCTATTTGATACTATGATGGTTTAAGCTTCTGAAGAAGTGGGTGAGGATTCAGATTATCTAACTGATTCCAATCAAATACCCATTATTGATCAACCATCTACATCCTCTCAACCCAAGCAAAAGTCTAAGAGGAGACAAAGAAAGGAGGCAGAGGTTCCTCATGATGAGACAGAGCATGAGGAAAGTCTACCCACACCTTCTAATGATCCACTCCCTAGTGGTGAGGATAGCATGCAACTAAATGATTTGATGGTTTTATGTACCAAATTACAAGCACAGGTTCTTGATTTAGAAAATTAAAGGATGCTCAAGCAAAGGCGATTGCTGATTTGAAGAAGAGGGTCCAGAGGTTGGAAAGAAAGAAAAAGTCAAGAACTACAGGTTTGAAGAGACTAAAGACAGTTGGTATGTCTAGGAGAGTTTAGTCCTCTAAAGATTAGGAGAGTTTGGGTGATCATGAAAATGCATCCAAACAGGGGAGGAGTATTGAAGATATTGAAAGGATGCTGATGTAACTTTAGTTGATGAAACTCAAGAAAGGTAGGATGAGGATTTAATGTTTGATACTGGAGTTTTGGATGCTGATGAGATGCTTGTGGAAACTAAAATTGATGAGAAAGATGAGCAGAGTACAAAGTTTGATGATAATACTGTTGGTGAAGCAGTTACTACTGTTAGTGTTGAAGGTAGTGCTGCTCCTACAAGGAAATCACTTTGGCTCAGACACTTATTCAAATCAAAGCAGCTAAGCCTAAAGTTGTTACTACTGCTGCTACAACAACAACAACTACAAGACCCAAGGCTAGAGGGGTAGTAGTACAGGAGCCGAGTGAATTTAGAACTCCACAAGAGGCACAACCTTCAATTACTAAATAAAAAGGGAAAGCAATCATGGTTGAGCCAGAAGTTCCTTTAAAAAGAAAAGATCAAGTTGCTCTTGATGAAGATTTGACAAGAAATCTTCAAGCTTAGTTGGAAGCTGAACTTATAGAAGAAGAAAAGCTTGCAAGGAAACAAGAAGAAGAAGCCAAAATAGCTTTGATTGACTCATGGGGAAATACACAAGCTATGATGGAGGCTGATAGATTGCTGGCTGAGAGGCTCTAAACAAGAGAAAGAGAGGAGTTGACAGATGAGGAAAAAGGAAAACTGTTTATGGAACTCATGGAGAAAAGAAGAAAACATTTTGCTGCACTCAGAGCACAAGAAAAGAGAAACAGACCTCCTACCAAGGCACAAAAGAGAACTCAAATGTCTATCTATCTTAAACACATTGGTGGATATAAACACAAACAGTTGATGGGAAAAATCTATGATGAAATTCAAAAGCTGTTTGACAAGGAGATGAAGAGGGTAAATACCTTTATGGCTATGAGTTCTGAGACACAAGAAAGTAATGAAAAGAAGGAAGAAGTTAGTGAGGAGAAAGCTAAATTCAGTAGAAAGAAGATGCTTGGAAGGAAAAGAGCAGGGAAAGAACAATAACAAGAATCTTCAAAGTAACAAAGAATGGAGAAAGACAGATGATGAAGCTGAGCTGAAAAAGCATTTGGTGATTAAAAAGGATGATGATATAGCAATTGATGCCATACAACTTGCTACCAAACCAACTATGATTGTTGATTACAAGCTTCATAAATAAGGAATAATGGTGAATTATCAGTTGATAAGAGCAGATGGAAGCTTCATGAAATATTCTTTAATGATTAGACTACTTCAGGGCATTGATAGAGAAGATTTAGAAACTCTTTGGAAGCTAGTCAAAACAAAGCATGGTGATATAAGGCCTGAAGATGAACATGAGAGAGTGATGTGGGGAGATTTTAAAGTGATGTTTGAACTAAACATTAGGAGTAAAGTATGGAGAGATCTACAAGGTTATACAGTGTCTGTTTGGAATTGTATGATTCATGTAGAGTGCACTTTTTTAGGTTTGGAAATGTGCACATCTTTATGTTAGTTGAAAAGAGATACCCCCTCACACTAATAACAATCACCAATATGCTAAACAAGAAACTTCAAACTGATCATTTTAATGAAATGTGCTATCAATTGCTCAAGCTTATGGTAAAGCTGCAAAAGGGTCAATAAAAGGTTTGAATGCATCTTTCTGAGTATGATGAAGACTTTTAATGAAGAAACTTAAAGATTTAGAAGATGAACATCAAGTTTAGGGGAGCATTGTTGGGACTTAAAAGACTTCAAGGATTTTTAGAAGTTACTACTGCTCAGGTACATAATGGAAATTATGCTAAGTAGTTAGTACTAGTAGTATTATGTTACTACTGCTAGTTACTACTGTTAGTATAATTTAGTACTGATAGCATAAAGTTACTGTTGTTAGTTGATGTTAAGACTGCTCAGTGTTGAAGACTAAAATATAAGCTAAGTAGTTAGTGCTGCTAGTACAAGTTAAGACTGCTAGTACAAGTTACTACTGTTAATATATATTAGTACTGCTAGTACTAATGTTACTACTGCTTATGTTTATTAGTGCTGCTAGTGAAAAGATTACAACTGCTGATTACAACTGCTTGAAAACATTCTACTGTCAAGAGGATAAAGACGAATTAAAGAGATAAAGATTGTTTGGAGAACAAGAATACTTGTGAAGATAAGTATTGAGATATTTATGTACAAGATATACATAATGTATTTGTTTAAGAGATTACGTTTATATTTAGAAAAGATTATGATATCTTAGGAATGTATTGTAAGCCGACTAGGACTCCTTAGTCTATAAAAGGAGGCTCTAGGGCATTAGTTGAGATATAAGTTTTTCACAAGAGTTTTTCATAGAGTTAATAGCTTCAAGGTTGTCAACCCTATCACTAAGTCAGAGTGATCGTATTAATATTGAAGCTTGTTGTGTTGATTATATCTTTGTATCAAAACATATTTTACTGTTTCATTGAGAATACTTCTTAGTGATATAAACTAGTTTCCGCATAGTTTATATCATTCAATCAAAGTTTCATTCTTAGTATTTTTGGATTTATCCAAGGGTGTTAAACCTTACAAGCTAAGGAGTTAAAGATCTATTCATTGGGATCAACAATCTGGATAGGAAGGGTAATCAATATGATAGGGTCTTGTTATTTGTTGATCTTGACCTTTGTGTTCTTTCTTACCTTTGGTTCTCTTTTATTGTGTAGTGCTTACCAAGGATGCCTTTTTGAAGCTCCTAGTGTGGAATGGAATAGTTGTGAGCAAAGGGGATCCCATTCCCGATAGTCAGTGTCCTCCACTTCGTACCACTTCGCCTTTGGAAGCGGGTAAGTTGATTACGGAGAAGTGTCCGGCTCAAAGAAACCTTAAAAACCTGAATTCCAAAATAGTCGCAGCTATAGAGAAGAAAGATCAGCAAAATCTTGCTAAGGCACAAGCTAAACATGTCAGGGAAGAAGGTTTGGTTGTTCCTCGAAAAAAGAGGGTTCGTAGGAACCAAGAGCCTGTCGGCTCAAGGTCGGAAGGGACCATCTCTATCACTCCCCTTCATCATGCTGCTCCAAAAATTGTGGATGAAACCGCAATTATTGTTCCGAATAACACCACTAGGAATGTTATTAATGTCGACATAGCTAATGCCAAGGCAACTAATGTCGACAGGGAGATTATTAATCTTAGCGGTAATACTCGCATGCCCACTCCTCCGGTCACTGTTACCCAGCCCTTGGCCTATGATGAGCATGATGATGCTCAGGACAACATGGTATTTTTTGACGGTGCGTTTCTTTCCTTTTTTCTCTGGTACAATTGTTTTGTGGGTAGTTTTCCATTAACCGCCTTGTCTTTTCTCGTGCATCTCACTCGTTCTACTCCGCTCATCATGAAGATATTGACGAGGATGCCGCAAAACATCGGTTTATACCGGACTAGGGGCTTCATGATGATCTTTGTATATGTACATTCAGGGCCTGCAAAGAGCTAATTTCTCACTTGGCTACTCCTGCCAAGGAGGAGTTTTTAGGTGGTTTGTCAAATGTTGAAATGGTCAGACGTGCTTACCAATCGCTGGGTCAATGCGTTCTGTCACAGTGTGAGCTTTTAAAGAGGCACGAGCAACTAAATCATGACTATGTGTATCTACGCAATCATAGTGACACTCATCTTAGGGAGTTGGATTGATTGAGGATTGACCTTCAGAGCAAGATGCAAGCAAATGATGGATTGTCGAAGAAGTTTGCTTTGTTAGAAAATGCACATTCATTATGCTTAGATAAGGAAAGGGAGTTGTTAGATCGGTTGAAAGATATGGAGAAAGAAAGAGATGATTGGAGACAGACTACTTCAGAACAGGTTAAGAGGATCAGGAAGTTGGAGGAGTCCATTAAGCCTAAGTCCAAACAGTTGGCTGATGCCGAGGAGAGAATAAAAATGTTGAAGGGTGAAAAGACCACGTTGGTGGCCAAGCTGGCTCAAGCAGAGATGGATCTCCACAAACTTGTCCGAGAGTTCTTTCTGATTGTGGTAAAAAGGCTTCATATAAGTGTGGAGTATCAGAAGAGTCTGGCTACTTCTGTTAGCCTATGCTTCATTGCCGGTTGGTTAGGCTGTTTGAGTCAGGGTAAGAATCACGAAGAAAGTGCTACTATGTTGTCTGAGACCAGTGATTTAGACATCGAGGGCTTAAAAACGTGGGAGGATAAACACCGTAAGCTCTTTACCATGCAATATTCTTATGTCCAGAAGGTTGCCGACTCTTATCGTCTCCCAGTGGATGCTTTAATAGAGGTTTCACCTGATGTCCCTGCTTTTGCTGCTGATGATGAGACCGGACCTTCTACTACGGATGATAATGATGGTACAACCCTACCGACTTCTCCGAGGATTCAGATGATCGGGACTGCTACTGGTACTCCTCCCGAGACAACCATTTGATCTGCTCTTTGTTCTTATTATGAATCATGATGTATTTTAAACAATGTCTTAGTAAATCTTTTATTTATGTCGAATGATGTAACATTGTGTTTTAATGAATAGCTGTTGTTCCAACTTTTGAATGAAGTATGTTTCTGTCGTTGATTGTTTACTTACTTATATGTAGCATGTTTGATTCACGGATATCTGACTCCTTGATGAGAGTCCTTCCTCGATCGACTAGATCAAGGGAATAAATGATGACTGACTACGCGTGAGTCACATGGAAATTTGTTCGGCGACCGTCCAATGAGGGATACCCGGTCATGAAGTGTCAGGCACTTACTGTAAACGTCCGATCATTAATCGGGGATGTATCCTTTTGATGAAGGCTCTTCCGTAGTTAATGAGACTTAGGGGATTTTGGATGGACATTGACTACTCTGAGTTACGTATCGATTTGTCCAGCAACTGTCCCGTGCATACACTCAGGTCGTAAAGTGACAAACACTTGTTTTAGACATTGACTACACATTTCTTTGGAGGTAGCTAGCCATCCAGAGGGGCCACATATTTTTTTGCCTAAGAACAAGTATTCAGGAAAATCGCCTCTCCCTCTAATACAAAAAGGGATCATAATTCATTAATAATCAAAATAACAAGATGTTGGGATTAAAAGTCTTCTTGATTCTGTTTGAATTACTACTGCTCATGTTGTGCTAATGCTGCTCAGCTGGAATTAGTACTGCTCAAAGACTTCAAAGAAAATATGCTTGAAGTTACTACTGCTAGTCAATATCAAGTTAATGCTGCTAGTTAGTACTACTTATATCACATGTATTAGTTGTTTATAGAAAAGATTTTAGATACTTAAGAAAGTATTGTAAGCCGACTAGGACTCCTTGGTGTTTAAAAGGAGGTCCTAGGGCATAGAGTTTGATATACAATTAGACGTATAATTCTTAGCTTCAAGGTCATTGTAACCCTAATACTTTGAGAGTATTCGTATTATTATCATTAATAATATTAGAGCCTATTTGTTGAATTGTATGTTCATTGAATTATTGTTTCATTGATAATTCTTCTTAATATTAAAGATTAGATTCCGCATAATTTTTAATACATTCAAACAAAGTTTATACTATAGTTGTGTTAAATTTATCTAATATAACTAATCCTTAAACAAGCATAAGGAATTCGATCTATTGAAGTGGGATCAACAAGTGGTATCAGAGCTTGTTAAGAAGCTTTGAAAGAGAAGAACTTATTTTTATACACAAGATCTTTTTTTAAAGATACGGATCAAGATTCTGCACACATGGTGGCTGCATCTAAAGTTCCCATGCTTAAACCTAGTGAGTATGAGATTGGGAGGATGAGGATTGAACAATATATCCAGATGATAGACTATGCACTGTGGGAAGTCATAGAGAATGGTGCAACCTTGCCAAAAACAACAATTGTGGAAGGTGTTGTAACAGTGATGCCTATTACAACTGCTGAAGAAAAGGCTTAGAGAAGATTAGAGGTGAAAGCTAGAAGTACTTTTATGATGGGCATTACCAATGAACATCTGTTAAAGTTTAACTCTATAAAGGATGCTAAGAAGTTACTGGAAGCTGTTGAAAAGAGATTTGGTGGGAATGCAGCTACAAGAAAGACACAAAGGAATATCCTAAAGCAGTAATATGAAAACTTCACTGCTACAAGCTCAGAGATGCTTGATCAAACTTTTAATAGGCTTTAAAAGCTTGTGAGTCAGTTGGAGATTTTGGATGAAAAGCTTTCACAGGAAGATATTAATCAAAAGTTATTAAGAAGTTTGTCACCTGAGTGGAACACACATGCTGTTGTGTGGAGGAATAAATCTGATTTGGATACAATGAGCATGGACGATCTCTACAACAACCTCAAGGTGTATAAACCAGAAGTTAAAGGGATGTCTAGCTCAAGTTTAAGCACACAGAACATGGCTTTTGTGTCCTCTTCAAATAACAACACTAGCAGCACTAATGAAGCAGTTAATACTACTCATGGGGTTTCTACTGCTAGCACTCAAGTTAATACTGCTAACTTTACAAATATTGATAACTTAAGTGATGCTGTTATTTGTGCATTCTTTGCTAGTTAACCAAATAGTCCTCAACTTGTACATGATGACTTGTAACAAATCCATCCAGATGACATGGAAGAGATGGATTTGAGATGGCAAATGGCCTTGTTGACTATGAGGGCAATAAGGTTTTTGAAGAATACAGGAAGGAAGCTTACTGTTAATAGCAATGAGACTATTGGTTTTATAAGTCCAAAGTGGAGTGCCACAACTGCCATAAGAGGGGACATTTTGCTAGGGAGTGGAAAGCTCCAAGAAATCAAGACAACAAGAACAAGGAAAGCTCAAGAAGGAGTGTGCCTATGGAAACATCTACTTCCATAGCTTTGGTTTCATGTGATGGTCTTGGTGGATATGACTGGAGTGATCAGGCAGAAGAAAGGACTAATTATGCACTCATGGCTTTCTCATCTTCAAGTTCTGACTTAGAGGTATCCAATGATTCTATTTGTTCAAAATCTTGTTTGAAAACTATTGAATCTCTTAAATCTCAAAATGATCAACTATTAAAAGATTTAAAGAAATCTGAGTTAATGGTTTTAGGTTATAAGATAAGTTTAGAGTCCATGGAAGAAAAACTTGAAGTTTATAAAGCAAATGAGTCTATTTATTCACAAGATATTAAGGGCTTAAAATTTGAAATTCATATAGGATAAATAACTATTAGAGAGCTTAGGAAGAAGCTTGAAATAGTTCAAAAAGAAAAAGATGGCATTCAACTTAATGAATATAAATTTGAACATGTATCTAAAAGTTTAAACAAGCACATAGAGTGTCAGATAGTTGATAATTGCAAGAAAGGTTTAGGCTATGAAAATTATAATGTAGTCCCACCTCCCTACACAGGAAATTTCATGCCTCCAACATCGGACTTGTCTTTTACTAGTTTAGATGAGTTTGTTAATGAGCCTGTAGTTGAGAACTGTAAAGCTATGTCTAGTGAATAAGAGCCTAAGGTAGTTAGGAAGTATGATGATGCCATAAGTATTGAAGAATGGGTGTCAGATAATGAGGAAGAGGATGTGTCTCAGCCTAAAACTGAAAAGAAAATAGTTAGGCCTAGTATTGTTAAGAAAGAGTTTGTCAAATCTAAACAACAAAAAAAACAACTAGGAAAACTTTTAAACACGTTGAGCAACATAGGCTAAACACTCACAGTCCAAGAGGCAGTCAAAGAAATTGGAACAATATGATGTCTCAAAAACTAGGAAGCAATTTTGAGATGTTTAATAAGGCTTGTTATGTGTGTGGAAGCTTTGATTAGTTTCAAAATCAAAGGATGGTAAAACCTGTTTGGAACAATGCTCAAAGGGTAAATCATCAAAAGTTTGCCAAAAAGTCTCACCCCTATGCTAAAAAGAACTTGGTTCCAAGAGGAGTACTAATGAAGTCTGGTTTAGTATCAATTAATACTGCTAGACAAAATATTTCAAAAACAACAATATTGGTTAATACTGCTAGACAAGTTAATGCTGCTCACTCAAAAACAACAGTGAATGCTGCTAGACCAATGTCATATCTTTTTAAAACAACACATTTAATTGTTAAGAGGCCCATTCGTAAGAACACAACATTTAAAATTAGTAATATTAATCAAAGGGTTAATACTGTTAGGGGTAAAAAAATGCTGGTAGGCCAAAAAGCAGTAATTAATGCTGTTAAGGGAAATAATTTTAATGCTGTTAAGGCCTCAACTTTTTGGGTTTGGAAACCAAAGCATAAAGTTTTAGACCGTGTTTCTAAACACAACAGTGCATCAATCACCCTAAAAAAGTTTGATTATGTTGATGCACAAGGAAAATCCAAGTCAGTGATGGCTTGGGTCCCTAAAAGAAACTGATTTTCTTACCTAATGTGCAGGGCAATCCACAAATAAATTTACAAGATCAAGGAGTAATTGATAGTGGATGCTCAAGGCACATGACAGGGAACATGTCATATCTTACAGACTATGAAGAGATAGATGGAGGATATGTTGCTTTTGGAGGGAACCCCAAAGGAGGAAAAATCACAGGAAAATGTATCATTAAAACTGGTAATCTATATTTTGAAAATGTGTATTTTGTGAGAGAGTTAAAGTTTAATCTCTTTAGTGTCTCACAAATGTGTGATAAAAAGAATAGTGTTCTTTTTAATGACACTGAATGTATTGTTTTATCTTTAAACTTTAAGTTGATTAATGAAAGTCAAGTTTTACTTAGAGTTCCTACAAAGAACAATATGTATAGTGTTGATTTAAAGAACATAGTTCCTAAAGGAGGTTTAACTTGCCTTTTTGCAAAAGCCACATCTGATGAATCTAAACTTTAGCATAGAAGGCTAGGTCACTTAAATATTAAAACAATGAATAAATTGGTTAAGGGAAATCTTGTAAGAGGTTTACCATCCAAACTTTTTGACAATGATCAAACATGTGTTGCTTGTTAAAAGGGAAAGCAGCACAGAGCCTCTTGTAAGTCCAAAACAGAGAACTCAATCAGTATTCCTTTACATTTGTTGCATATGGACTTATTTGGTCCAACATTTATAAAAAGCCTTATGAAGAAAATGTATTGCCTAGTTGTCACAGATGATTTCAGTAGGTTTACATAGGTTTTCTTTCGAGTTATTAAGGATGAAACTAGTGGCATTCTTAAGTCCTTTATAACTGGGATAGAAAATCTAGTAGATCACAAGGTTAAGGTGATTAGGTGTGATAATGGAACTGAATTTAAAAACAAAGAAATGAATCAGTTTTGTAAGATGAAGGGTATTTTGAGACAATTTAGTGTAGCTAGAACTCCTCAACAAAATGGAGTTGCTGAGAGGAGGAATAGGACACTAATTGAGGCTGATAGGACTATGCTAGCTGATTCTAAGTTGCCAACTACTTTTTAGGCAGAAGTAGTTAATACTGCTTGCTATGTGCAAAATAAAGTGTTAGTAGTTAAGCCTCATAACAAGACCCTATATGAACTTTTTTATGGTAGAACACTAACTTTAAGTTTTATGAGACCATTTGGGTGTCTTGTTACTATTCTTAATTGTTGGGATTAAAAGACTTCTTGATGATCTTAGAGTTACTGCTGTTAAGGTATTAGTTACTGCTGCTAAGCATAAATTAGTGCTGTTAGTAATCTTAATGAAAAATATGCTATGTAGTTAGTACTGCTAGTTTCTACTGCTTGCGTAAGTTACTATTGCTAGTGTATGTTACTACTGCTAGTTATTACTGGTAGTGTAACTTAGTAGTGCTAGTATATGTTAATACTGCTAGAGTAAAGTTAGTACTGTTGGTGAAGATTGAAGAAAATATTCTAAGTAGTTACTACTGATTGTACATAGTTAATGCTGCTGGTGTATAAGTTATGCTAGTCTTCAGAGTTAATACTGCTGGTACAAAGTTACAACTGCTGAAAGATTACAACTGCTGAAAGGATAAAGACTACTCAAAGAAGATAAATATTGCTTAAAGATCAAGGTTACTTAGTTGATAAGGATTAATTGTTATTTATAGAATAGATCTTTAAGAATATTCTAAGTTTTTGTAATATATTGTAAATCGATGATCGGCTCAGACTACACCTTAAAATACATATAATATAATAAAATATCAAATATATAGTAAGGATAGTCTGAAAGCAGCAGAGCCAATGATACCAGGAAGTAGTATAGAGCTTTCCCGGGTCGTAAATCCCCAACGAGGCTGGAATGGTAAATCGATACGAATGAATTGATGATTCGAATTGAGAAACAGATGATTTTGATTTTTAACTAGATAAACTAAAATTAATTAAAGAAAACTAAAATTATTCTACGGGAAACAAGCAGTGGGAAATGGGAATCTTAAATAAACTACGGGGAACAAAAATAGTTATACGGATAAATCCTAAACTACGGGAGCATAAATAATGGCAATGAAAATCCTAAGAAATCTACGGGGAACGTCATTAGGCTAAAAATACTTAACTAAGATAATTAAAACTAATAAACTAGATTAAACGTGCAATTATAGACTTCCGGGAATTAAATCGCAAGCTAAAACTAAAAATTATAAAAATAAAGTCATAAAATTAATTTTAAAATTTAAATAAATTAAAAATATTCTAACTTAAAAGAAAATGTAAAAATTTTCAAAAACGGAGTTCAAAAACGAACAAAACGGTAAGAAACGAAAAATCCGGGCTCGTAAACGGGCCCGGAACTGAATTTTAAGCAAAAATTACCCTACACAAGTTTTATTAATTTTCCTACAAACGATTTGATTAAAGAAAATTTTCTAAAAAAGAAAAATAATTTTTTGTTAATTTTTGTATTTTTTATGAATTTTTTAAAGATTAAACACTAATTAAAATTAAGAAAATAGAAAAAGACAGAAAATAAAAGTCTAAAAATTCTGGAAAATTTAAATTAAATAAAGAAAAAGTTAACAAAGTTAAAAATGTAAAAATGCCCAAAATTTTGTTGCAATTATAACTAATTAGACTAATTAATTAAACCCTATGTAATTTATTAAATTAAAATAAATCTATCTACCTAACTTGACAAGGACTAACTGTGTAATACCCTAAAGGACTAACAGTGTAACAGACTCTAACCTAGGAATTAACTGTGCTAACAAGGAAATCGTAAGTTACATAATGGGTCCTGACACTACCTCCGATTACAGTGCAAGTTCCTAAGTGCTTATTATCAAAAGTCAAATACAGGAAGTTGTAAAAGGGGTTAATGGCCAACATTTTTATAATAAGCACTATTTCTGAAAATCAATAATAAGCCTGAAAATGTAGCTTTTTGGTTAGACAGTATGCTAATAAGCTTAAAAAGCTTATTGCATTTTTTCTATAACTCTAAAAGGTTTAATTAGCTAAATTTTGATTTTATCTTTAAAAGTGCTAAGCTAAATCTACTATTTTAACTAAAATTGATTACAATTAAGTCCTAAAAATAAGCTGAGAGAGTAATAAAGCTATATGGTCAGATTTGTTTTATAAAGACAGAAATTTGAGGGTTTTTCAAGCCTAAATTAAGCAGCTACCCTAGAGGGGAAATTAAGCTACAATATTTTGGGGAAATAAAGGTCTACCTAGGGGCTTAATGAAACTACAAAATAATCTAGTGCTTATTAATCTATTTTCAAAGAAAAAGATGGCTGAAAGAGTGCTTTTTGCACCAGGGGAACTGCCAAACAGAAATAAGGGGCTTTTTGGCTTAAGCCAAATAAGCTCTTATGAGCTTATTAGCCAAAATAAAGTAAAAACAGATAAAAAAAGGTCTCCAATGAGCTTATTTTCAAAACTTTGGGGCTTAAGGCCTAACTAATACTGCTGATAATTGGGCTTAAAAGTGGGGGATTTCAAAAATAAGCAAAGCCAAGTTTTTGACTTATGCTTGGTCAAACCAAAAAGGACAGAACATGGTTGGAGTATATGGCTAGAAACAACTCAAATATGCACAACCAAGTGTGCTTAAGCTGTCTACACAGCTTGAGTACTTTAGGCTCAATTTTGCTTATTCAAATTTTGACAAAGGACAAAAGACTCTTAAAAATTTATTCTTACACTAAAAGCTGTGATTAAAAAGGCTTAATAAAGCCTACACACTCAGCCAAAAGTGGCTGAGTGCACTTGACCCATAACAAACATCATATGACCCATTTTGCATGCTTACCCAAACACCCCTTTAAATAAGTCGAAGTCTTTCTTTTACTTATTTTTTTTTTAACAATTATTAGGGTAAATGATTAATAGTGACAACAGGGTGTTAAAGAAACAAGGTAACACAAATTTGCTAGATTAATAAGGGATTTAAGAGCCGAATTTTATTGAAAATAACAAGAAACTCAACTTCAACTCCAAAACTTGAATTAGAATTTTAAAAACAGTACAATACACTTGAAAAGAAAGCTGGAAACTTAAATTACAAGTTAATTAAAAATTAAATAAGAAAAGCTAATTAAAAACTAAGGTGTTTTTCGGCTTGTGTTTTCTTGAATTTATATAAGCCTCAAGTCTTCACAGCTTCTTTCATTGTGTTTCTTGTGTGAGTTGAAGCTCAGCAACCAATCCTGACCCTTAGATTAAGCTTTGTGTTTGTTTTAATGCTCAATCCGCCATTGAAATTTCTCGGGTTGAGGGGGATTGCCAACTTGGCAGGTTTAAGAGGTTAGTGGGTGGTGGGAATGGGTTTAACCGGGTAAAGGATGGGTTGGGTAAAAGGATTAGGTGTATCATGTGATGGTGGGGGAATTTAGGAGGTGGCGGGAAAGGGTTAGGGAAGAGAGCCGTGATTGGCTGGCAAGGTTTTTGAAAGTTTCAAGTGCCCAGAAAGAAACCCTCGGGTTTCATCTCTTATTCATTTCTTTTTGTTTCTTTTTCCTTAGTTATAAAAAAGTTTTAAAGTAAACAGAAATGGCCCTTGTGTTTTATATCAAAAAGAGTCAAAGAAAGAATGGTGTATTGGCAGAACTGGCCCTTGGCCTTTTAAAGGGAAAAACAGTTTTGTACAATTACAGATTCAGTCCCTATCTTTTCTATTTCATTTGGCTTTGTCCTTCACAGCTTTTCCATTCCGTGCCTGGTTTTGTTTTCTGTCTTTTGGTGTGATATCCTTTTCCTGC
>BQNB010034541.1:0-32215 GCA_026074375.1 Tanacetum coccineum
CACAAGAGACAAAACGTGAGGTCAAAATTATGACAAGATATATAATAATTTAAAAATGAGACAACAACACAAGAGAGGTATGTTGTACAACATAACACATCTATTTCATTCATAACTTGGAAATTTTTACAAGAAATAGTTTTTAGTATACAAAATACAATACAAAAGATCTAAGGCTATGCTAGCTGGGAAAACCCCTAATACTTAACATGCCTGTACAACGACCTAGCAAGAAAAAATAACATAAATCACTAGATATGACTGTAAGCATCCCTAGAAGCATCCTGGTGATCTGGAACTCTAGCATCTGGTGCTGGCTGTCTAGCTCTCCTCCGCTGCTCTCGCAGTGCTAACAACTCGGCCTGCATGTCACCCATCTCTCGCCTCATGTCTCTCATCACACGGAGAGTCTCTATCATCTGTGCCTGACGCCTACGGTCAGTCTCTCAAAGCTCTGCCATCTCAGCTTGTTGCATCTGGGAGCGAGTCTCATGTACCTGGTGCTGTGTCTGAATAAGAGTACCCTGCAACTGTAGCTGTGTCTGATGTGCATAGAGCTGGGACTCGTGTGCATATACCTGCTCACGGTGTGTCTGAAGCTCATAATGGACCGCCTGACTCAATCCTATCGCATGAGCCCAAGCCTCTCGGGAAGCATAGGCCTCCTCCTCCACAATGAGTACCGTCTCTTGGAGAGTCATCCTATCCCCCATAAGTAAGTCGACCCGCTGTGAGTCCATAGTGACTCGCTGTGATATGCGAGTCCTACTATCCTGAGCATCCTCTAATAGAGCATATAAGTCCTGCGTATCATGCTCATAGAGCTCAGCAAGCTCTGTAACCCTAGTATTGACCTCTCCCACGGTCATAGGTGCTATCTCAGGAACTGCCTCTGCCGGATCCACCCAAGTATCCCTAATACCATACCCAACCTCTCTACTCCCTCGTTGTCTCTCTTCAGCATCTAAGGTGCTGAAAAACCCATAGTCTACCCCTCGACCTCCGGTAGGCCTAGTAGTAGAACTCTCCCCGACCTCATACCTGGAGCCTAGAGCAAACAAGCACGACCTCTTGCGAGGTGGCCGCTCGAACTTGGGAATATTGATTAGAATTTTAAATTCAACCCTTTATAAATATATAAATATATAATAAGGATCAAAAATCCACAAAATCAATGAAACCAGAGTAGTATATGATATTCCCGAGTCGTTTATCCCCAACGAAGAGTGAATTAGAAAGTCGAGAGTTGGATTGACATTTGATGTTTGAATGGAGGAGATTTGGATTGGATTTCTAAATCTACGGAGAATTTAATGTAATCTACTCTAAAAATGAAAAAGACACATAAAATTAAGCTAAAAACGATAACGGTAATCTAAAAATGTTGACTAAAAACCCTAAATTTTCAAAAATTGACCTAAAATGATTTTTTCACTTTTAATAGACTCTAATTAACTAAAAAGTAAGATTAGAGAAAACTAGAACGAAAACGGAATTGATTTGGGCTTTAAACACAAAAAACTTCCCGTTCTTTAAAAAATGAAATTTTGCAAAAATGACCCTACGAGAGCAAATTTAATTTTCCTAGGAACTGTATGATAAAAGAAATTTTTTTTAAAAAGAATTATATTTTTTTGACTTTTTAATAATTTATTATGATTTAAAAACAGTTTTAAAGAAAATAAATGATTAAAAATAGAAAATTAATTGGGAAAAATCTAAAAAATTGCAGGAAAATACTTCAATGTATGCTGGATTTAAGAAAAATAAAGTGGTGAAGACAGCTTATCAAATAAGCTGTCTAATAAGCTAAAACAGCTTATAAGCCTAAAGGGGCAAAATGACTATATAAATAAAATGAGGTAAATTCTAACCGAAAAAGACCCCAGGGCGAGATGGTATAGGTGTGTGTTGCTAAAACGTATGGTGAGGGGGTTGAGGTCCCGGGTTCGAGCCTAGGCTCACCTGGGGCTTCCCCTATCCCATACGTTTTTGTTTTTCATTTTTTTACAAACTTTTAAAGGACTTAAAAATAAGCAAATTTAACAAAACCACTTTTTTTCTAAACCACAAATAAGCCCTAAAGACGGAAGTGTAGGTAACAGCAGATGATGCAGAAGACATGGCTGCAGAAGCAATAAAATAAACTTATATAAGTATTAATTATAAGACTCTTATAGTAATATACGTAGTATAATTTATATACACGTATATCAATCATGCAAGCACTTAGTAAACTACTAATGCTAAAACAGTGTATGTCATGTAAGCATGTACGCTAGATTGCAAACAAGCAATGTATGTGTATCCCGTGTAAACCCCATTTGTAAATGCAGTGTTTGAAAATGGTTATAGTCCAGACAAAACTTTTGACCTGGTTCTCTATAACCTTGGCTCTAGATACCAATCTGTAACACCCCCAAATCTGGGTAGCAGCGGAATGTTGAATATCCGAGGGCGTTACTTCATAGATCAATAGCACAAGATATGAGAACGACCACTAAACGTGTCGTTTTAAAAAGATACATTGGATTAACAAAATGCTTGTTCATTACATAAGCTCATGGCTTTAAATTGTTCGGCAATATAAGTAAAGATTTCGGTTTATAACAAATGTTCCCAAAATGTAATACGCCCAAATCTTTAGTACTGACTCTTTCCAAAGAGTGACCCCCAATGTATCTGAGCACCTCGTGCCTTATTGACCTGAGAAAACATGCTTAAAATGTCAACATAAAGTTGGTGAATTCATAGGTTTATGTAAATCATTAGTAGGACCGCAAGATTTCCAAGTGTATGATTAAGCAACAGATGCAAACATCATAAAAAGTAATTACGTTTTCCTAAGCTCATGACACTGAAGCTCGACATGTATGAATGCAATAAATTGCCAATAATGCCCGTGAATGATGTTCTAACCCGCAACATCCCAAATCCGACATGGTATACGTTTGTTGTCCGGCAAACCGGCACAGTGAGCGCTACTCACCCAAACGGGGATGTCAATCCCAAATAGATCTATTTATAACATTCGCGCTCACAATCTAGTAATTGACAGTTCATGATAAAGGGCTCAGTGGGTTATCGCTACTTAGGCAAACACGTAATCATAGTATAAAATGTACACTTGCGTCCAATTTGTAAAACAAAGCATGTTCTCACCCCAAAGATGTAAATCATTTAAATAATTATAAAACATGGGGCTATGAACTCACCTTAGTAAGTAGTCCTCTGAAAATGATAAATATATCCAAGTATGGCGAATGAATCACACCGTCAAATACCTAAGTAAATACGGCCAGTCTTAGTCTACAAGTTTAGGCTAACGACTCAATGCATAAACTACAATAAATTGCTAGTTTATATATACTGTTATCACTTGTGTGGTGGTGCACATGTTTATTGTATTTGTATTTAACTTATGTCTCTTGGACGTAAACGATTACACACGTATCAAATATAATGTATCAACGTTATAATCAATTATTACATATTTATTAAGTCATAGTTTAACTCGTATAATATCCGGTAAATATATAACTCGTCCGGTATGTTAAGTGGTTATTAAAATCACCTTTGTTCATAAAATACCCTTAGGTTTTCTATATTACAAAAATAGTCCTTATGTTTATGAAAATATAACATTTACACTTTAAACCCCTAGGTTTCCATAATTACACTTTTAGTCCTTTAGTTTTACAACAATTTACACTTTAAGTCCTCATATGTTTCAAACAGCCCCTTAACTTTCAGAAATGTCAAAACAGCCCCTAGAATTTATAGTAAACAGTTTTGACAGTTTTAACCTCCAAGTTTACAAGTTTGCACTTTTAGTCCCTTAACTTGAAAAAGTCACATTTTAAGTCCAATAAAGTCTAAGTCAAGTGGCATTTGGGTTAATGGAACTCCAATAAGCCATTAAAGCGGGTCAGCTTATAAATAAGCTCAGATGAGCTTATTTTGGCTTATTGGGCCTTATTGGACCCGTTAAGGTCCAATAAGCAATCTAAAGGTCCAATTGAGTTTTCAAAGGCACATAAGCCCTCGTTAAGTCTATTTAAACTTACTTAAAACTATCAAGCTAAAAATAAGCTCAAGTGAGCTTATTTGAGCTTTTTCGAGCTCATGGCTCGGTTCGCCCACAACCCTTTACCGAATGTTGGCAAAAGGCCCATTAAGGTTTTCTTATGTGATCTAATTCATTTTCTTATCTCAATAAGCTTATTTGGGCCTGTTTAATCTGTTTTAACCTATTGGCTTATTTAATAAGCTAATAAGCTTCGATAATAGGCTTTTGGGCCCATTACGAGCCCGATAGGTATTTTAAGTCTTTGGACTTAATCCAATTGGGTCCATTAGCTCGTCTAGGTTCGTAATAAGCTTACTAGACTTCAAAGGCTCACAAATAAGTTGTCTAAGCTTATTTGAGGCTTATGGACTTCGTGGATCATGATAATGGGCTACCAAGCCCATTTAGGGTTCGGTTATGTTTACGCTTTAAACGTTAAGGTCCATATAGTTCAATAAGCACTTTGGTCCCTTAATAAGCACAAAGAGCTTATTAATCAACTATGAGCTCATATTCACGGTCTGTTGGGCCTGTTGGGTTTAATGGACCTATTTGGCGGCACGTTAAAGTGTCTTACGTATATTGTTTATTCCAACGAGCTCAAAGAACTTATAAGCCCTTGATAAGCTCAAGTGAGCTTATTTATAAGTTATGGACCTCAACCCTCGGACTGTTAGGCCTGTTGGGCCCATACGCGGGATCCTTGATAAACGAGACATTATGGCCCGAATAAGAATCTCTAGTGTTCCTTAGGTTTTGATATCATTCTAATATCAATGTAAGCTTATTTAGCACGTATAGAGGTCGCGTTTGTCCCATGCAAACGTTTAAACGGTTCACGTACTCCTTCCCAAGCCATAACATCGTGTTTACATAAAAAGTTTACGTATAGTTTTTCTGAGGAATTCCCATGCGTATGAACTTAGGTTTCCACGTTGGTTTCTAAGTTTTCATCTTAAGCGAATACACTTAAGCCTTAGCTTGTCGTTAAATCATGTTGTACATGTTCCTTTATATCTTAACACCACACAAGGTCGTATACGCGTATAAATAACGCGTGCAACATGTATGTTTTTGTATTTATTTTATCCTAGCTCACGTTAGCGTATTATTTACATGTTAACATGACCGTAATGACTAGTAAAAACAAAGAACAAATAAAGTAATGAGTGAGTTTTAAGCTTGTACGTGACTTACAACCAAGAGTCCTAAGTCGTAGAAAGACTATCGTGAGTTTAACCCAATGTCTATAACCCAATCCTAAGCGCCAAAGCTTATACAAATACCAACCTTAGCTCGTGTAATCTCCTTAATGCACTCGGTAATGACAACTTAGTCGTGATTATGGTTCCAATTAATTAAGAAGATGTTTGTTTGCGGTTTGTGACCCGAGACAAGAGAGAAAGACAATGTTTTATTTGTTTGAGTGTTTGTGAGTTGTAAGAGTGCTAAATGGTAAATGTGAGTGAGTATTTATAGGCAAGATATCTAGTTACATCTCCTAGTCCCTCAAACAAACCAAACCGTTCCCTAGCTTAGTGGATTTAGTAGTTTTTTCATAGTAATCACACTGGTTTGTTAATACTACCTAGGTACATCTCTTAATTACAAGATTTTGGTACAAGATTTACCAAGATTATGGAAATCTTATGGTTTGTGTGTATATTTGCTAGCTAGCCGCGGCATCAAGAGAGAAAAAGGGATCCAAGGTGGTCTTTATCCATTGTATATTAGCTAACTAGGAACATTAAGTACTAGTTTTAATTACATAGTATTTGTACATGTACTTAAGGAGATTTTAAGGATCTTTGCTAGTTGATTTTGCCTATGGGACGTGTAATATCAAAGAAAGACAAGACTTGAAATCTTATTAAAGTTATTTAAGTACAAGGTTTAATTAGCTTGAGATGTACATGTACCTAAGAAGTTTTAAGGATGTTCCTAGTTGGTTTAGTCCCCACATTCGGCCAATATGGCTTAATAACACAAGAATTGATTAAATTTTGTGTTTAAGGTTTAAAAGTGGGTGTTGGTTTGAGTCTAGGTAAGTCTAGGTATTTCCGAGGTGTGTCTAAATGTATTTTATTGCGAAACGTAAGCCTTTTACGTGACCAATAAAAATAAAATACGCAAAGTCAATAATTATCTTCCTAATAATTACATAACACTTGTTTGATGTAAACCTTAATTAATTTTGATGACCGTTTACGTCAAATGATTATTTCTAGTCTACGCGATTTAGCTTAAAAGTTAAATTAAAAGTAAACGCGTATCGGACCAAAATAAATAGTGACGAATAATAGGTGTCGTAAAATGACCAAAAATTGAGAAATGTTACAAGTATCATGTGTACTTATCTGAAAAACATGGAAGGATGAAATCCTAAAAGTTTGGAGAACAAGTCCCTTTGCCAATATTCAAGAATTGTTTGTCAAAGCAATGAAAAGGGTGAATACCTTTGTTGACTACAGAACTGAGTTGGTGGAAGAAAATTCAAAGAAAGCTGAAGCAGAGATAGCACAAGAGAAAAGTTCAAAGAGAGCAAGAGAAGAGCTGGAACAAGAAAGCTCTAAGAAGCATAAAGTAAAAGAAGATACAGAGACATCAGAGCTTCAATGTCTAATAGAAATTGTTCCTGATGAAGAGGAAGTAGAAATTGATGCTATTCCTTTGGCTACTAAGCCTCCAACTATTGTTGACTGGAACATCTACAAAGAAGGAAAGAAAAGCTATTATCAAATAATAAGAGCTGATGGAAAGTCATAACGTATAGAGACTTTAGTCGAATCTTACAAGGTTTTAGCAGGAAGACTTGGAAGATTGTACAAGCTGGTAGTAAAACTAATAATGGATCAACCAGACCAGTGGAAACTTAGAGTTTGATTTTATAGGAGATTTAGACAATGTTTGATCCACATGTGAAGAACAATTCCTGGAGGAATCATCAGGATTACAAGTGTTGATTAGAAAATATATGATTCTCCTGAGTCATTATATAGGATGCAACAGGTGTACATCATATGCGGTAGAAAGAGATATCCCCTTCCACCTGCTATAATTACTATATGTTAAAACAATGAATGCCTTCAATGTGATCATTTTAGTGAAATGGTATATCAGGTTCTTAAACTTCTCACAAAATAGCTAAAGAATCAATGAAGTGTTTAGAAGCATCCTCTTGGTGATTAATGAAGCTTTCAATGAAGAAACTTGAGATTTTGAAGAAGAATATCAAGTTTAAGGGAGGATTATTGGGATTAAAAGTCTTCTTGATGATCTTAGAGTTACTGCTGAGTTAATGCTGATGATGTATAAGTTACTACTACTGGTGTTAAAAGTTAATGCTGCTAGTACAAAAGTTACAACTGCTCAAAGATTAAGACTGCTTAAACAGTTTCTACTGTCAAAAAAAAAAAAAAAAAAAAAAAAAAAGAGAAAGGATAAAGACAGAAGAAAGGATAAAGATTGTTTGGAGATTAAGATTACTTACGTGATAAATATTTGACATTTATAGAATATAGAATAGAGAATATTCTAAGTTTTAGGAATAGATTGTAAATCGACTAGGACTCCTTGGTGTATAAAAGGAGGTCCTAGGGCATAAAGTTATAATCAATCTAAAATATATGTTTTGATCATCGTATTTAAGCTTCAAGTGTTATGTAACCCTAAAACCAAGAAGAAATGTCGTTATTATTCTTAATAATATTGGAGCTTTTATTGTTTGTTGAATTTATTGTGTTTTACTGTTTCATTAAGAATTCTTCTAATATTAAAGATTAGATTCCGCATAGTCTTTAATAAACTTAACAAAGTTTCTACTATAGTTGTGCTAGATTTATCTAATATAACTAAACCTTAAACAAGCTTAAGGAATTCGATCTATTGAAGTGGGATCCAACAAGAGGTATCCTACATCCTGGGATAACAAGTTGGTTTAAGTGCTAGGGTAGAATCCTTTAGAGATGAAGAAAGTTTGGGTGAGGATGCATCCAAACAGGGGAGGAGGATTACTGATATTGATGATGACGAAGACATTACCCTGGTTAATGATCAAATTGATGCTGATGCAGAGATGTTTTGTAACGCCCCGACCCAGAAGGGTAGAAGTATTACAAATATGGTGTGACATCAAAAGCATACATAATCATAACACAAGCATAAACAGCGGAAGTCTTAATAAATAACCAAAGGAAATAAGTCAACACGACTTAAGGTACATAAGTTCTCAAAGGATAAACATATCCAAACGAAATAACAAAGTCTTGAAGGAAACAATTCGTATATCAAAGGTAAGAATCAAGGGTCGTCCACACTCAGCACTCATAACCCAAAAGCAACCCCAGCCTTAGCTTAGAAACCTGCCCGCAGGAAAAGAAAAATGCGGCTAAGCTAACAATCCCCAGTGAACAATATATAATAATCGAATGCAAAAGATAAACTGGAAATCAAAGATATGATACAAGGTACAAAGGAAATCATAATACATATCAAAGGGAACAAATATAAGGTAAGACAAATCAGACATCAAATCATAGGGTAAGTAAATGAATCAAGAATCAAACTAGGGTAAGTTTAATCACCAAGACCCCAAACAAATCATATCAAAAGTGACCCATGGAGTCATGAGACCCAAAGTCTGTTGTGAAAGACGTGATTTTGCACCCAACATCAGTCACCAAATATCCAAAAATCATAAGGTCCATCATCCATCACTACAAAACAAATCTAGGATGCATTCCATTACGCCCATAAACAAATAATAATCTTTCATAATGCTCATATAATATCAAATTGGGACGGAGTGAGAAATCACTCACCCACACAGAAGTCATGCAAAGGTGCATCAAGCACGGCCCATAGTTACCTTCATGGCTAAAGGACACCAATATGGCTTGTTCTCAAACATGAAGGGTTCAAAGCAAAGTCATATCAAAGTTCATTTCAAAGGGATCATAGCAAAGGTTCAATATCAAAGGTTCAAATATCAAAGGTTCAAATATCAAAGGTTCAAATATCAAAGGTTCAAATATCAAAGGTTCAAATATCAAAGGTTCAAATATCAAGGGATAGCATAGCAGGGTTCAAATGGAACATAATAACAGATCATATAAGAAAGCCAAAATAAAAGGCTCAAGACAAGTTTGTACAATACACATAAGTGATCAAATATAGAGAGGAATATGTCATGAGAAACCTTAACGAAAAGGTCAGAATATCTGTACCGATAAGAAATGCAAACGAAAGAGCTAACAAAGCGACCAAATGACCAGAGAAAAAGAAATAAAAGTAAAGACTGATCAATAATATGTTTCGTGAGTGAAAGATAGAATATCCTACATTATTCCGAAGCAAGCAAAATCAAGAAACACACCACGGAATAACAAATCACTCCCCTGACCGAACCTAAGGAAATGATGAATTCGAGTTACAAACCATTCATTTAAGTTATACTTTCTATTTTTAGAAACTTTCCATCTTTAGAAACTTTCCATTTTTAGTAACTTTCTATTTTTAGAAACTTTCCATTTTTTAGCAACTTTTCTGATTTGAGAAACCTTTCCATTATTAGTAACTTTCTATTTTTAGAAACTTTTCCATTTTTAGTAACTTGTTATTTTTAGAAACTTCCAATTTTTAGTAACTTCTATTTTAGAACTATCCATTTTTAGTAACTTCTATTTTTAGAAACTTTCCATTTTTGTAACATTCATCAATTGAGATACTATTAAGTATTTTAAAATTAGCTAGGACTTAATATGCAACTTACAAGTTAGTTCAATAGACAACTTTCCATATTTTAGGGTTTAATATGCAAAATCAACAAATTTCAAGGTTAAAAGTGTAAATATCAAAGTTTATTATTTTATTCAGATTATACCTTCCATTTTATGAATTTACAAGTCAAACCCGTAATTTTACATAATTTACATATTTAGTCCTTTGTTATTATTACTAAACATTATCTTTAATTAATCCATAATTACCAAACAAGCCCTATAGATTCAAATATGACAACATCCATACTTATACATTAACATACTCACAAACCTTATACTTTTCAGAATTTACACTTTTAGTCCCTCTATTTTAATTAATTAACTTCTAATTTCTTAATATATATAATTAACCATTTTAAATCCAAAATAATATCAAAATGACATTTTATACCCCCCAACTTATTTTATACAGAATATACTAAGTATAATTAAAATTATACATTGGTCCCCCCCCCCTAAAACAGACCCCATAGTTTCAGAATTTACAAAACAAGTCCTTATACCTTTTATACCATAATCGGCTAACATATTAATTCACAAAACCCTAATCAAATTTTCCCCAATCACAAACACAATTATTTACCAATCATTGGCATTAATTACACCTGGAAAAAATAACAAAACCCTAACCCTAATTCATTTTAACCATTTTTCTTCCCTTTTTCCCTCTATTTTCGAATTCCCCACCCCTTCGGTAATCACCATTAAATCTCCAATAATCATTCCAAAAAATTCCCATGTATAATTTATTCCAACAATTTTTCTGAGTTATATAAAGATATGAGCAACCTTATAAAAAATATATAAATAAAATTTTACCAATATTTTATATACCGATTTCATTTTCATTTCTAAATTAGGGTTTTGAATATGTTTCAATTTATAAAATCAAAATAAAATGCATGGACATTTTTCTCAGGTTTATAACATTTCAATATGATGAAACATAAGTTATAAAATTACCTTTGATGGCCTTTGATGATTTTATGATTTTATGAAACTCTATAGCTTTCGGAACCCATAACGCTACCAACAATTGAATCAATTCACTTCCCAAGCTTACCACTATTTTTCCACACTCCTAGTCTTCAATTGAACTTGGAAAAATTCGTCCTGTGCCTTGGAAATTCGTTTGCCATCACTTGGTATTTTAGGGTTTGTGCATTTGAGTTTTTAATGATTTAACAAATAAAACTGAAATAAAAGAGTGTGATAACATATTTGGCCGAGTCCAAGGGGCTTTAAAATAGTTTTAAAATTAGATATATATTATTTTCATAATTAATTTATAGTTATCCCACATTTTATTTAATTAATTTTGTAATGTATAAGTTAATTAAATACATATATAAATTCGTCATATATACCTATAATAATTTTAATTATTTTCATTGTATAACATAAAGTATTTTAACCTTACAAAAATTTTCATAATTGCTAAATATTGTATTTTCATAATTTTTAACATTTAAATGAATTTTATTCATGCTTTAATGAATTTTTCTTGCATTAGGGGTATTTTGGTAATTTCACATTTGTTGAGATTTTTAGGTTTTACAACTTCTTCCCCTCTAAAAAAAAATTTTCGTCCTCGAAAATTGAAATGAACCGGAATGAAAACGAAATGAGAACGAAACGAAAACATACCGAACTAGACAAAGAAAGGGAGGATAACTAGATCGCATAGACCTCTTCGTCCTCCAGGTAGCCTCACGCTCTGGGTGATTCTTCCAAAGAATCTTCACAAAAGGAATGACTTTATTTCTCATGACTCTCTCTTGACGATCCAGAATGGATTCAGGTTCTTCGGACAAAGACATATCAGGCTGAATTTGATCAAAAGGATAAGATGCGACATGCAATGGATGATAATGGTATCCCCTCAAAAGAGATACATGAAAGACATCGTGAACGTGCGATAACTGCGGAGGAAGAGCCAAACGATACGAAACCTCTCCAATACGTTCCAAAATCTCAAATGGACCAATGAATCGAGGACTGAGGCTTGCCCTGATCCCAAAACGTTATAACTCTCTGAATGGAGATAACTTTCAAAAATACACGATCCTCCACTTGAAAATCTAAGTCACGTCGATGCTTTATCACAATAACTCTTCTGTCGCGATCAAGCCTTTTCATTTCTCTTTAGCACCAAGCCACCTTCTCATTAGTAATCTCTAAAGCTCCGGACCTATCAATCAAACTCACATCTACTTCATCCCAGTAAATAGTCACGACAGTTCTACCATACATAAGCTCGAAAGTGCTGCCTTGATGCTAGCATGCAACTATTATTGTAGACAAACTCCACCAGCACAATATTCATCAAAAACTACCAGTCCAATTAAAGCACAAGCCCTCAACATATCTTCCAAGGTTTGAATGGTCCTCTCTGACTGGCCATCGGTTTGAGGATGAAATGTTGTACTGAACTTAAGACGAGTTCCCCAAGCTTTTTGTAATCCTTTCCAAAAATGAGACGTAAACTTCGGATCTCTGTCGGACACAATAGAGTCGGTGTACCATGCAGTCTAACAATTTCTTGTTGAAAAATCTCCGCACTCCTAATACCAATATTCTTCCGGATGGTAAGAAATAACAGACTTGGTTAGCCGATCAGCAACCACCCAAATCGCATCATTCCTTTTCTGAGTAGTAGGCAAACCAGTAACAAAATGCCATGGAAATCTCATCCCATTTCCACATAGGAATCTCCAACGGCTGTAACAAACCACTAGCCCTTTGATGTTCAATTTTGACCTGCTGACAAGTCATACATTTGGATACAAACGTAGCCACATCTTGCTTCATGCCATTCCACCAAAAGTACTGTTTCAAATCTCTGTACATCTTGGTTGAACCTGGATGAATAGTAAATGGAGAACTATGAGCTTCCGTCATAACCTTCTCGCGAAGTGACTGATAAAAAAAAAAAATCATTTGGAACACATAGCCTATCTTCAAACCACACAACGCCACCATCATCAACCCTGAACTCAGTATGTTTACCGTCTTCAACATTCTGCACAATAGCCCACAACTCACCATCGTCCCTTTGAGCTTCTTTGATCTGTAGCATGAGGTTAGACTCTATCCTCATACTCGCCCAATAGCCATCAGAACCTCGTACACATAGTTCAACATCCAAACGCTCTAAATCATGAAGGATCCTGTAATCAAAACAAGCTATCATCTAGATTATCGACTAAAGTGCTCGGCAACCACATTAGCCTTGCCCGGATGGTACTGGATGTTAGTGTCATAATCCTTCAGAAGTTCCAACCATCTTCTCTGTCTCATGTTAAGTTCTCGCTGAGTAAAAATATATTTGAGACTCTTATGATCTGTAAATATATCACAAGCTTCACCATACAGATAGCGACCTCCAGATCTTCATGAAAAACCGCAGCAGCTAACTCAACGATCTATGTGGTTGGATAATTTTACTTATAAGGCTTCAGTTCTTGATCGTAGGCGATCAACTTCCCTTGTTGCATCAAAACACAACCCCAAACCTTTCTTCGATGCATCACTGCATATCTGAAACCATCGGAACTTGATGAAGAGTCAATATCGGAGCAGACACCAATCTCCGTTTTAATTCCTCATAACTCTCCCTGACGCTCATCCACCACACAAACATCTCACCCTATTCTCATCAGCTGGGTAAGAGGATAAAGCTAATCGGGAGAAAACCTAAACAAAACGTCGGTACTAGCCAGCAAGCCCAGAAAACTTCTCCACTTCTGTCACCGTAGTAGTCCTCAGGCAGTTGGTGATAGCTTCAACCTTTGATGGATCCATAATGATGCCGTCTGGCCCAATACAAATGACCCAAGGAAAGCGACTGCTTAACAGAACTCGCACTTCGAAAACTTCGCATACAACTTCTTCTGTCTAAGAATCTCCAACACAATCTATAGATGTTGCTCATGCTCTTCTTCAGACTTAGAGTAAACGAGGATGTCGTCGATGAAAACAATAACGAACTTGTCAAGGTACTCGTGAAAATACGAGTTCATCAAATCCAGAAACACAGCAGAGCTTTGTCCAGACCAAGGCAATAACCAAGAATTCGAGTGCCATAACGCGACGAAAAGCATTCTTAGAAATATCCTGCTCTCTCACACGAAGCTGATATAACCAGCTACGAGATCAATCTTAGAAAAATATTTAGCCCCCTTAGCAATTGGCAAACAAATCGCGATTCGCGAAGAGGATTAGCGGTACGAATTGTAATCGGTTGAGTTCGCGGTAAATCAATACACAAGCGCATGCTCCCATCCTTCTTCTTAACAAATAAGACCGGTGCACCCCACAGTGAAACACTGGGTCTAATAAAACCATTCTCCAACATCTCCTGTAACTGTTCTTTAACTCTTTCAAAATACAACTGGTTCCATACGATATGGAGCCTTTGAGATAGTTCAGCCCCGGGAATTAACTCAATGCCAAATTTAATCTCTCTAGCCGGCGGAAGTCCAGGAAGTTCATCGGGAAAAACATCAGCGAATTCACGAACAACAGAAAGATTTTCAATATTAGGACTCTCCAAAGATGTGTCCATAACAGAAGCCAGAAAACCTTGGCACCCATGAGAAATCAAGGTACGTGCTCATAGCAGAGAGATTTAACGGACTTAACGTGAGGAACCATGAGAAACAAATTCGTTGGCGAACGTTACCAAAGATCACAGTCGAGCTTAGCAGTCAATGGTAGACTCGATGAAAAGCCAACCAATCCATGCCAAGAATCACATCAAAGTCGAACATATGGATAGGAAGTAAATTCGCAGGATGAATACGATCATCAAAACGAAGAGGACAATTACAAATGCATGGTCCAATGAGACATTGGTTTGTCATTGGGGTTGAAATGATATACGTTCGATTAAAGGGTAGGATTCATATTAAGTTTCTTAGCAAATGTGGTTGATATAATAGAATGTGTAGCCCCAGTATCAAATAAAACGAAGACAGTACGATCATTAATGTAGAGATTACCCATAGAAAGTACTATTACCGGTATTCACCATCTGAACGATCGAGAAAACGATTAGCAAACAAAACAAGATAGTTACGGAAGAGAGTTACGCAGAAGAACTTATTGCACTACCCAATCTCACAGGTCATACCTAAGCTCAAGGTTCATAAACCTCGTCATGATTAACCTGGCAAGCTCTGATACCATAAATTGTAATGCCCCGACCCAGAAGGGTAGAAGTATTACAAATATGGTGTGACATCAAAAGCATACACAATCATAACACAAGCATAAACAGCGGAAGTCTTAAATAAATAAACCAAAAGGAAAATAAGTCAACACGAGCAAAAAGGACTTAAAGGTACCAAAAGGACAGACATATCCAAACGAAATAACCAAAATAACGAATGTCTCGAAAAGTAACAAATCATATATCAAAACTAAGATCTCTAGGGTAAGTCCACACTCAGCACTCATATCCCGAAAGCAACCCCAGCTCCTAGCTTAGATACCTGCCGCAGGAAAAGAAAGTGTGGCTGAGCTTACAAAGCCCAGTGAACAGATATATATAATCGAACGTAAAAGATAACGGAAAATCAAATTATACGATATAAGGTGCAAAGGATATTACAAGACATGATCAAAGGAATACAAATATAAGGTAAGACAAATCAGAAGTCAATTCATAGTGTAAGGTAAGATGAATCAGAAAATCAAATCAAGTCCAATTACCAAGCCCAAACAAATCATATCATAGTAACCATGGAGTCGCGAGCTCCAAAATGTGAAAGACGTGGAATGCACCCAAGCATCAGTCACCACAAATACATATATCATAATGTCATAATCCATCGAATACAAAACAAATCTAGGATGCATCCATACGCCCCTTAAACAAATAATAATCTTCATAATGCGCATATAATATCAAATGGGGGACGGTATGAGAAATCACTCACTCACACATGAGTCATGCCAAAGGTGCATCAATGACATGGCCATGTTACCTTCATGGCT
Organism: Tanacetum coccineum; assembly: GCA_026074375.1. Lineage (NCBI taxonomy): Eukaryota > Viridiplantae > Streptophyta > Magnoliopsida > Asterales > Asteraceae > Tanacetum > Tanacetum coccineum. The sequence goes on from BQNB010034541.1 coordinate 15,850, forward strand.
AGGAAACAAATAGTGGCTTGGTTCTCAAACTGAAGGGTTCAAAGCAAAGTCATATCAAAGTTCATTTCAAAGGGATCATAGCAAAGGTTCAAATATCAAAGGTAGCATAGCAGGGTTCAAATAGAACATAATAACAGATCATATAAGAGAACCAAGATAAAAGGCTCAGAGCAAATGTAGCAAATCACATAAGTAATCAAAGATAGAGAGGAATATGTCATGAGAAACCTTAACGATAAGGTCTATATATCTGTACCTTATTCCGAAGCAAAGCAATAATCAAAGAAAACACCATAGGAAATCAAAATCACTCCCTCTTGACCGAACTTAAAGAAATGATAAATTTGAATTACAAACTATTTATTTAAGTTATACTTTCCATTTTTAGTAACTTTCCATTTTTAGTAACTTTCCATTTTTAGTAACTTTCTATTTTTAGTAACTTTCCATTTTTAGTAACTTTCCATTTTTAGTAAGTTTCCAAAATTAGTAACTTTCCATTTTTAGTAATATTCATCATTTGAGATTCTATTAAGTATTTTGAATAGTTTAGGGACTTAACATGTCGACCTTACAAGTTTAGGGTTAATTATGACAACTTTCCATATTTTAGGGTTTAATATACAAAATCAACAATTTTCAAGGTTAAAAGTGTAAATATCAAAGTTTCACATTTTATTCAGATTATACCTTCCATTTTCTGTATTTACAAGTCAAACCCTTAATTTACACAATTTACATATTTAGCCCTTTTTGTTTATTAATTATTTAAACAATATCTTTAATTATCCATAATTACAAAACAAGTCCTTATAGATTCAAATATGACAAATTCATACTTTATACATTAAATACTAACCAAACCTTCCTTGAACCACACCTTCTACTTTCCAGAATTTACAATTTCAGTCCCTCTATTTTAAATTCATTAACATTCTAGATTACTATTATATGGGTAAATTAACCATTTTAATCCCCAAATGAATACAAAATAACACATTTATACCCCCAACTTATTTTATACCGACTATATTCAGCTAACATCACATGACAAAAACTAGAACCCCCTAGTTTCAGAAATTAATACACAAGTCCATCACCTTTTAAATATCAATTCGGCTAATCAATTAAATCCACAAAACCCTAATTTAATTTTTCCCAATCACAAACATAATTATTACCCAATCATTAGCATTTATTACACCTGGAAAAATTATCAAAACCCTAACCCTAATTTTATTTCTTTCCTTTTCCCTTTTATTCGAAATCGGTAAACAAAGAAAAACCTCAAATAATTATTCAAATCCTTCCTAAATTTTTCCAACAATTTATCCGAGTCATATATGATATAAACACCCTTAGAAAAATATAAAATAAATTGTACAAATAATTTTTATGCCAATTTCATAATTAGCTAAAAATTAGGGTTTCGAACATGTTTTAATTTATAAAATCAATATAACATGCATGCATATTTTTCTTAAGTATAGAACAAATTAATATGATGAAAAATGAGATACAAAAATACCTTTGATGATTCTTGATAATTTTATGAATTTATGCTATTCGGTTGTGTTATTCGAACCAAAACAATTACCACAATCGAACCAAGCACTCTATAATCTTTCCAATATTTTCCCTACGATCCTTGATCTCCAAAACACCTTAGAAAATTCGTGATTGCCCTTGGAAAACTTTTGTGTGCCACCTCTCTTGATTTTAGGGTTTCGGTGATTATGGTTTTTAGGTTTTAAACAAATAAGATGTATGAAATAAATATATTAGGTAGTTTGACCGATTTTATAGGATTTTTAAATGGGCTAAATCTGATTTGTAACTTGCCATATTTATTTTATAACTATCCATATTTAATTTACTTTAATTTGTAATAAATACATAATTAAATACACTTAATTTCGGCATAACTTATATATACATAATTATTAATTATTTTTCTTATATAATATAAGGTATTTTAATATTACATAAATTTCATAATTGTCACATGTTGTATTTTTATAATTTCTAACATTTAAATGAATTTTATTTAAGCTTTTATGTAATTTTCTTAATTAGGGGTATTTTGGTAATTTTAAACTTATTGAGATTTTTAGGTTTTACAAATAGTCTCTAATTACAAATAGCAAGTGGGAGCGTTTTTTAGATCTAGAAGAGATACAAATACAAAAAATATAACCTTCTAAACACACTAGTAAATATAATACTGAGGTAAGCATGTAAATGTTAAACCTCATAATGATATAATTCTCGTTCATAGATCCGTAAGGATACCTCAAATACTAGATTGATATATTTCATATCAATGCTGAGGAATGTGAGTTGCAGGATCATGGTGAACATGTTAACCATAAAGATGCAATGTCAAATCTTAAATTTGGTAAATGACTCAAACTATGAATATTAAGATGATGTCCATAAAGATAATCAATTTTGGAACTAGATTGATCTTTAACCAAACTGTTAGGCTGTGAAGTTAAAATAAGTTTCTTCAAAGAAAAAAAAACCCCAAGTGGTTAGTTTCTTTGTCTTAAACCCATAAGGACAATGTTGTACACATATTTAATGCACGCATTATGATAAGATTTTTAATCATACTCAAGCAATTGAATGTGATTAAATATTTTTTTATGTGCATTAATTATATAAATATGGTTGATTGTCATACTAGTGTTCATATAGATAAAATATGGTAATGGAATTTAAAACTCTTCCTTGGATGATTACTATTGCGAGGACGGTGAGTAATCAAAGGAGTTTATGAATTTGTTAGCCTCAAAATATTGAGTCAGAAACGAAAGCTCGGTCTCTAGACATGGAAGCTCGGTCTTTATAAAGTATACGTTGTAATAGGCTAAGAAAGGGTATCAGGCTCGTTTATAGTAAGCTAATTAATCATGTGTTGTGGGCTAAAGCCTAACCAAATCCCGAGCCTGACCTGTTAGTAAAACCTAGGCTTCCCATACAAGGAGCCTAAGTATAAATACCCTTTCTCCACAATGGAGAAGGGTTGGTTGTTCATTTGTTTCTTGTACACACTTTGTTCAATCCAACCTTCTTATTTTCTCTCTACATGTCTTCGTCATCTTCCTCCTTTATTTCTTTCATATATTTCGTCCCATATGGTTTATGTATGCAGTGATCATGGTTTAAAATAAGGATAACATTTGGTATCAAGAGCCACGGGGTGGGTTTAGTGTTTGTGGTTTTAAGATTTAAAAGTTTTTTTTGGTTATGTTTCGTACGGGTAAAAAGAAAATGCTCCAAACGAGCTTACTTTTCATCAAGAAACGTGTTTGTTTTTGACGATCCGTTTGTACTTTCATTGATATAACTTGTTTCTTTATAAATATGCAAAGTTTCATAACCTAAATCACATGAAATCTAAGTTTTTAAATCGTGTGAAACAAGACAGTTTATGAAGCGTACGATTTATGTTTGCATGTTGCGATTTGTGACTTTGCGAAATATGTATTAGGCGTGCGATTTATGTATACGATTTATGTAAACTAGTTGTTACAAAGTTGTGCGAAATATGACAAAATAGAAAACTGAACTCTGCCAAAATTTTATGACATGTGCGACACATGTATTGATCAGTGGGTGCGAAATATGTTAAGAACTTAAAATGTGTGATATATGACATAATCTTAAATTGTGCGAAACATTACATGTAACAAAACGTGCGATTTATGTCATAACATACTTCACTAAATTTCATTTTCGATACACACAATTTCGGTTCAAGTGAATTTCGATTCAAGACATTTTCAGTTAACTCAATTTGGACTTAAAAAACTTCATTTCTATTTCCACGGTTTCTTCTTGGTTAGTAAAATCCCGCGAAAGACTCACTTCTTTTCTCAGTTTAACCAAGACTTGTAAAATCTCGTGAATTAGAATCTTCTTCATCCAATCACAACAACAATCACTTTACCTGCTTAAGATCCTTCAATATAATCTTCACTTCATAACAATCAAATCATTCATCATGATAAATCATCATTCCAGGTCAACCTGCAACAGATGAATCTCCAAAGTTCCAGAACGAACAACAGTTGAGACATTCACGAATATCTCTCCTGAAAACAAAGCTTATTATGATGCAGAAAAGGAAGCAATTCATTTGATCTTGACTGGAATTGGGGATGAAATTTACTCAACTGTTGATGCTTGCAAGACAGCTCATGACATGTGGATAGCCATTGAAAGACTACAACATGGTGAATCTCTTAACAAGCAGGATGTGAAGACTAGTTTGTTTTGGGAGTTTGGCAGAATTACTTCAAGAGATGGAGAGTCAATTGAGTCATGCTACTCCAGATTCTACAAAATGATGAATGAAATGGTGAGAAATCAGTTGGAAGTTGCTACTATGCAAGTGAATGTTCAGTTTCTTCAACAACTTCAACTAGAATGGTCAAGATTTATGACTATTATCAAGCAAACCATTGACTTAGACAAGGAATCATATCACAAGCTCTTTGACATTCTAAAACAATACCAGAAAGAAGTTAATGAAATCCGTGTTGAGAAGATAGCTAGGAATACAAATCCACTAGCACTTGTTGTTGCTGATCGATAATATCCAGATACTTATTATCAAGCACCAAAATCTCACAAATCATATGCACCACCATCAAAACAATCATCTTTCACCAGATCTCATGCAACTACCAGACATAAAGGCAAAGAGATAGCCAAACCTATCACACCTCTATCTGAATCAGCTTCTGAAGAAGACAGTGATCCAGAACAAGCTCAAAGAGACATGGATATGCAGAAAAACTTGGCACTCATTGCAAAATACTTTAAAAAGATCTACAAACCTACCAACAACAACCTCAGAACTTCTCCAAACATCAAAAATAAGAGTGTGGACACTTCTTCAAGATACAAGAATGACAATCAGACTGGACAGTTTAGGAATTAGAGGAAAGTGACTGTTGCTGGGGCTAGGAATACTGTAGGTAGTCAGATAGTACAGCAGACAGGGATATATTGTTTCAGTTGCAAGGAATTTGGACATTTTGTTAAGGAGTGCATGAAACCAAAAAGGATAAAAAATTACACTTATCACAAGGAAAAGATGTTGCCGTGCAAACAAGCCGAATAAGGTGTTCCATTACAATCAGAGCAAGCTGATTGGCTAGAGGACACGGATGAAGAAATTGATGAACAAGAACTGGAAGCACATTACAGTTTCATGGCAAAGATTTAGGAGGTCTTACCAGCAGACTCATGATCTGATGCCGAGCCATTGGAAAAGGTACAACAGGATGCTGAATATAATGTGTTTGCCAATAAGAAACAACATTCTGAGCAACCTGGATCCATTAATATCACATGTGTGGTGGAAAAGGTTGATAGTAATGTCATTCCTGATTCATCGAATATGTGTGATAATGACGATCAGGCTGACCAAAATGCTGAAGAATGTGATGATGAGCGTGTTGTGCTTGCTAATTTAATTGCAAATTTAAAACTTGATAGTGATGAAAACAAAAAAATTAAAAGCAACTAAAGAAAGTAAACACATCACTTGCTCATGAATTACAAGAGTACAAATCTGCACTTGAAAAGTGCAAGTCTAGTCTTGCGAAATCTAGTAGAACTCGAGATAGATGTTTAGGTGCACTTCATGATAAAGAGGTTGAGCTTGAGAAGTACAAAATTTTCAAAGACCGTACAATTAAAAATGACACACTTGAACGTAAATTAAAAGAAACTCTACGACTATTAGCTCAAAAGGAACATGACATAAAAGAAGGTTTGAAAATAAAAGCATATGAAGTTTCTGTTGTCAAAGAGAAACATGATGAGTTAGTCAAACAGAGTCTTTTAAGAAAATAAAGTTATGAACGCCTTCTCAAAGAGAAAAATAAGGTAATAAAGGATTTGAAACTTAAGGAAGAAAAAAGATCTTGACAAATTGATTGCGGTGCAAAAACAACTAAAATTTCTGAATGAAACTGTTTATAAACGAAATCAGTCAATTCAAACCATTCATATGTTAGCCCCCAAAGGTTCAACATATAATGGAAGACTAACTTTTGCAAATCCTATGTACCTCAAGAAAGCTCAATCTGAAAAACCATGTTTGTATGAGATTCCACATGACAAATGTGATTTGCAAACTTATTTGCCCCTGATAAGGAAGAGACATTGACTCTTGAACAAGAGAGTAGATCAAAATTGAATAAAGACTTAGTGAAACCATACGACTACACAAACCAAAACAGTCTTTATGAAAATTTTAAACCACCCTCACGGGAATATCTCGATAAGTTGGCTCATGCAAATGAAGTTCGAAAGAAAATGTGAAGAAAATCTTTTGTTAAAAATAAGCCTAACATTGTCAAAAACATAGGTTTTCTACCTACTCAAAAATCGATAAGCAAGAGTAGACAAGCTTATAATGTAATGACCAATAACATAAATCATTTCAAAGAAATTATTTATTTAGCTTGGGAAAAACATACGTATAATAAATTTCATGTACCAACTACTGAAGATATGACTGTGCTTTTGAAAACTTGTTTGATGCCTCTTGCACTAAAGACACAAAATGACAGTTTCAAATTTGTAGGTGAACTTAAACAAGAGATGTTTGCAGATTTACAGTACGTTCAAGCTCTTGAAAAAAGAAATTGACGAACTTGAATCTGACAAAGTTGATTCTTCAAATATATATGATCTACTTCTTCTCCAAGAGTGTGTTTCAAAGGATGTTATGTGTTCTTATTTGCATTCTTTATCTGATTTAGATGCACATACTGAATTGCAATGTTTGTATCTTCAGAAATCAAAGAATGTGATTGTCTTGCGGCAAAGCTTTCGAAACAAACTGAAAATGTTAGTAAAAAAGTTTATAATGAGCTTTCACGAAGTTTTGCTAAACTAGAAAAACACTCGTTTTCTCTTGAACTCGCTTTACAACAATGTCAAGAACAGATTAAACATGACAAGGTTTGGAAACAAAAAGAATCCTCTTCATTTCGAGATCAAAATGAACAATATTTCAAAATGGGTAAAAGCCATAAAATATCCACTTAATTTTAAATTCGGCCCGACTTGACACACGTACTATTTTTCGTCCTATCTACACCAATGTACTTTCAAATATTGTTCCAATATCACTTATATGACCACAAAATGACTATATTACCCTTGTCTTCCCTACATCCACTCAAATCAAAATGAGTTGACTTTTTTTAAACTCATCTCCAAATTTAAAAAAAATTACAAATTTTTTTACAATTTTTTTGTACTTTGTAAAATCTAAAATTTAAAAAAAAAAAAAATTCGTACTTTTTATATTAAAAAAAAATATTTTTTACGTTATTCTTTGTAAAAAATTTAAATTTTTTTTACAAAAAAATTTTTAAAAAATTTCTTACTTTTTAAAATCTTAATTTTTTAAAAAATTTAATTTTTTTTAAAGTTAAGAAAAAATGAAAAAGTAATAAAATTCGAAGTAAAAAGTAAAAAAGTTTTAACTTTATATTTTTTCTTAACTTTTTTAAAAAATAATTTTTTGTTAAATTTAAAAAGTATAAAAAAAATTAAATTTATTTAAAAAAATTAAGATTTTAAAAAGTACCCAAAATTTAATTTTTTTTACTAAAAATAACGTTAAAAATATTTTTTTAAATATAAAAAGTACGAAAAAAAATTTAAATTTATTTTTAAAAATTAAGATTTTAAAAAGTAAGAATTTTTTTTAATAATTTTTAAAACTTTTTAAAGAATAACAATGTAAATTTATTTTTTTAAAACTTAAAAAGTATGATTTTTTTTAAATTAAGATCTTTAAAAGTACGATTTTTTTTAATTTTGTAAAAAAAAATAAATTCTTTACGTATAATAACATAAAAAACATTTTAAATTATTTTATGTGATTATTTTTTAAGAAGACAAGGGTATTATAGTCATTTTAGGGTTATATTAGGGTCATATGGGTGATATTGGAACAATATTTGAAAGTACGTTGGTGTAGATAGGACGAAAAATAGTACGTGTGTCAAGTCGAGACGAATTTGAAAGTAAGTAAGTATTTTATGGCTTTTACCCTTTCGAAATTCAAGATTTGAAGGCTCAATTGAAAGACAATAACATCACAATAAATGAGTTAAAGAAACTCATTGAGAAGTTGAAAGGAAAATCTGTGAATGCTAAGTTTGATGAACCATCTGTTGTTCGACAACCAAATGCTCTTAGGATTCTAAAAACATCAGTTTTAGCAAACCGACTTCGTTTTTAGATTCTCTTGAGAGAAAAAGTTTTTCAAAGATAAAGTCAGTTACCAAAACTAATGTGACAGAGGGTTTATCGAAACCAGTCACTACACATATTTTACCTCAAACAACAAAGCAAGCTGTAAGGAACACACATGTGATTAAACCAGGAATGCATCGAATTGACACTAGGACAACACAAACTAGAGCATCACATTTGCCTTGGACTTTTAGGAATACTAATCCTCACGTGTCTACCTCTACAGGAGTAACTCACAGAACTAGTGTTAGCAGACACATCTTAAGAGCACTCAAATGAAAGATAAGGTCGTGCAAAACAATAGTCAAGTGACGTTTAAGAAGACTGAAGTAGAAGACCACCATATGATTTTTTATGTTTCTAATAAAACAAAGTTTGTAACTGCGTGTAATGATAGTTTAAAGTCCAGAATTTCAAAAGTTAATGTTGTTTGTGCTGCTTGTGGAAAATGTGTGTTAAATTCGAATCATGATGCTTGTGTTTCTAAATTTTTAATTGACGTAAATGCTAGATCTAAAAAGCCTCAAGAAGTGCCCATTTGGCCTAGAAAACCCATAAGAAAAGCGAACCAATCTGTTGCAACACCCCCTAAGAAAACAGTTGCATCAGACTCCACTATCCAGAAAACCAAGAGCTACTATAGTTTGCTTTATGAGGAAACTAGTAGGGCATAGAAATGATGGATAGAAAAAAATGCCTATCGGGATATAAATGGGTTCCTAAGACAAAAATGAAATGGGTTCCTAAAGTTAGGAAAGAAGATGTGAACACAAGTATTAGTCCAACCATAGATAATGCATCTAGGATAACTAATGTCTTGAAACTCACAAATACTTTAGGATCCAGTTTGTCAAATGTTCCATCATCCTCTAATTCACTTGCAGATTATGCAACTCATCCTATTCAGTATTGACTCTAGATGCACAAAGCATATGACGGGCAATCTCAAGTCTCAAATTGATTGGTGAAATTTTTGTATGCAACAATATAAAGGTACAGAAACGGTTCGGAAAGCTCAATCAGCAGCACCGATTAGACGTTACAGCAATAAACAACCAATTCAAATTGTAACACTCCAAAACTAGTTTTTTAAGTATTTAATTATGAAAAGGCTATTAGGTAAGTATGAATATGACTGTAATAGTCTAAATGTGCCAAAGAGAGTTAAGCTTCTGTCTGTCAGAACCAATACTGCTATTGGTAATCGAAAATAAAAACGGCCGTATGGATATAATAATGGTATATCACATTCAAGCGGAATTATGAATACGAGGGAATGGTAGTCTAGAAAGGATACATCGCTATCATGGGAGTGAGTATACGACATAATTGGTTAGTACACGCCGACAAAATATAAGAAAACTAGACTTAAGGGACCTAAGGTGTTATTTGGCCAAAGTGCCAACTAATAAGTCTCTAGTTGTATCCTAAATGTTCCAAAGACTTCATAAGGGTGTATGTGTATGTCGGTTTAGAAAAGAGAGGGAAAAGAGAAAGGATTAGCTAGATGATCTTGTGATGGATAAAAGGGTGCCAATTCAAGGGTTAAGCCTTATCAATGATTCCCACAAGGTAAGTAACCTCTAACTATAAGTTAATTGAAGAATTAAGGTTAGGGTTCAAGTACCTAAATTAGGGTTTTGGGTAATTATATTTCTAAAGCAAGAATTAAGGTGTTTATGATTATGGGTTAAGGTTAATTAGTGATTAAATGTAAAGTAATTGGAATTCTACATCATATGATCAAGATATGATCATATGATGATGAAGGATAGGAAGTGGGTAAGTTATAGGTTGTGTAAACCCTTGTTATTGATATGGCTTTTTATGTAAAAATAGGTTTTGATGATGATGATGTTCATGGTGTGCTTAGCTTGGATTCAAGGTAAGTAAATCAGTTCTAATATGAGATAATGTTGATTTTATCATATATGTGTTATGTGGAATGTGGTAATAAAGGTTTCGGAGGCTTTGACTTATGATGATTGGATTAAGGATTAATTAAGTGCTAGTTGGCAAACTAGCCAAGGTTGTGGTTAAGCTAATTATGATTAATCTAGGGTATGTTAAGACTAATTGAGTGTTTGAATGATAATTGGATTATGTGTTATGTGCAAATGATTGTGAATGATGCTTATGTGATTCATGAAATATAACATCATGTTATTTCTGTTTACTTACTAAGCGAAAGCTTACATGTTAAGTTGCAATGTTTTGTAGGTTCAATGCGAATAAGGTAATGTGTGGATTAATGTATAGACGTGGAAGCCCGAATGATGGAAGTGTTGTACTATATGTATGCAAGTAGTTAAGTAGAATACCGAGCCCAATCAATGTTGAACCCCCAAGGTTGAAGTAACGTGCTTTATGTTAGTCTTTTAAAGAGTCAATAGTGTATTTGTATTATACACTTATGTATTGTTTTGGAATATGAAGTCATATGTAAAATGAGTCAAAACAGGATGTTTGGAAACTCCATAAGGTGCGTGTTAAAGAGTCGTTTAGACCATAAAGGTTTATGAAAATGATGTATTATGATATGTGATGGGTTCTGGAAGTCTTTGTAAAATATTGAGTCTTGGAAGTAAGGTTTTGGGTCAAAAGGGGTTTTCTGTACATGTTTCTGAAGGTTCTAGGTCTGGTGGTTCAATACGGTGTATCCAAGTATTGGATATGGCGTATTAAAGGTTTATGGTGGATATGGCGTATCCATTTTCATGGATAAGGCGTATCCATGTTTACAGTTTCTGGTTAGTCTAGTTTTAGTCGTAAAAACTAAACCGTAAGGAGTTAGAAGGCGTGCCACCCGCCGTTTCAAAGATAATTGAGTCTAGTTTCATTTAGTAATACTTTCAAAAAGTGAATGGTAATTGATTTTGCTTATTTTATAAAAGAGTGACACAAGGTCAAGCGTTTGAATAAAACGTTTAATTTTTGGTCAAAATCAAGAGCCAGGAAAGGGGCGTTTCAACTTGGTATCAGAGCTTCAGTCTAAGAGAAGTAGGTTTCCACTATAGGTTGCCTAAACTTAGACCACTAGTATATGTGTTGGCCATAAGTGTAAAGTAGTGCAAAAAGTATGTGCCTTAATTATAAGGAAGATTAAGTACTTGCGGTTATTAGAACGATAATGCTTAGATATAAAATAATTATTGAATGTGAAATATGTTATTTTGCCATAGACTTAAAGGATTATGAATGCGGTTAAGAATGTGAAACATTTATCGGTGAAGTGTTAAATGTAGGAGTGTATGTTTATATAATACAAAGTTTGTGGAAGGTTATATATATATATATATATATATATATATATATATATATCAGTAACTTAACCATGTCATCATTCGTACACATCTCGTACTTAACCATGACATCCTACCGCGTTATACTTTATCATGTCCTCTTTATTATAATTTATCATACTTCATTCATTTATTAGTAATTCATATAGGCGCTTACTCTTCATACAATAATTCTTCTTTAACTAACTTCATCTTAATTTAAACATCTTCACCTTACTTAGCTCATATTTACATACTTGCGTCGTTACTTATTAAAATACAATCCTTTGTAATTATCTTAGCTCAATGATATCAAATGATGCTAAATGTGTTAGAGGAATAATAAAGAATGAAGCTAAATGCATTAAATGAATGATAATGAATAATTAGAATCATGTTAATATATGAAAGAAATGTATGATAAGTAAAATGGGTAAACGAGTGTACCTTAAGGTAAACCAAAAGAATGAGTAATAAAGAATGAGGTTTATATATTTGAAAGAGTTTAATGAAATAAAGGATAGATTGGTATAAAGTTTGATCATGAGTTTGACGTGGAGTTGGCATGAAAGCAAGAAATGTATATGTATATGAAATACAAAAGAATAACAAGTACCACTTGAATCTTGTGTACTAAAATGAAAGAAGATAAAGTGTGAGCTAAAATTGCGTAAGGTAATAAAAAGGGGAAATAAAAAGTATATGATTAGAAAAGTATGTAAATGATAAGAAGTAAAGAATGATAAAATTAATCGTAGCTTGGATCCATTATGAAATGTATTGGTACCCATTGGGGTAGCCTAATGTTAGTGATGAACCTTATGGTATCATCGAGCTTGGCCAAGCTTATTAAAGTATAAAGTAAATGTTAATAATACCGTAAGGGTATGAATAATGGGCTAATCCCTACAGGGAGAAAGCCAAGTTTCCTTCGGGAAAAGTTAAGGAGATTGGATCCAAGACTACAAAAGACGATAAAAAATGAAAAATGAATGAATGAGTTATTGAAATGTGAATAATGGAAAGTAATGAAGACTTAAGTAAGTTTAAGTATTATGTCAGAAGATGTATGAGTAGGATGGTTTATAATCTCATTATTTAAATGGATTGGGACGCCTCTTTATTTAAATAAAGAAATTGTGAATCACCGAACCATAAGTTTACATTTCTTTATTTGCATTGATTGGGACGCTTCTCATTGCAAATAAAGAAATATAGATGAGTGGGCTTATATGTTCTCGACATAACATGAGGGGAATTAAGGAAGTAGAAAATAGGAGTCTAAAAGTAGTTAGATATTGTAGGAAATAAGATAAGCAAAATAAGAAGTTGAGTACGACCTTTAGTAGAGACCTTAGGAAGAAGGCTAAGTCTAAGACATTAGAAGTATAAGATGAAGGATAAAAGATAAATCGAGATTATAATATGTCTTATGGCATGGTTGCAATGTGAGTGATGGATATGGAGATCGCGAAGTTGTAATAGCACCCTTAAGTGAAATGTAAAAGTATTAGTGATGTTTAAATTTATGAAGACAAAAGTATTGAAAATCCTCAAAGTGACTTAGTCTTTGATGAGTATTAACTAAAAACAAGTAACGAAGGTAAAGTATGATAATGGAAACGAGAAAGGAAATGTCAAGATGATCACAATAAATAAGAGAGCATAAACTAATGTTGGCAAATCATAAGTTGAGGTAACGATATTTCTCAAGTAACATGTAATTCTTGATGAAAATTTAGAAAAGAAATGAATGAGAATGCATTGATATAGGGAAGAAGCTATTAAAATGATAAAATAAAAATGGTAATATGTCATCCAAATGACAATTGTCATAAAAAAGTGTAAATGTGATAGAAATAAGCAAGAAGTAGAACGGGTTAAAGGTAAATAAAGGTGTTATAGCATGGCTAGAGTTGCAAAACTATATAAGTTGTTGCAACTAGTTGAGTATATGTCTAAAAGAGTTAAAATGAATGAGGGGTTAAGTATAACCAAATTGTCATTAGTATTAGACAAAGAGATTTCAGGGATGAAATCTAAATAAGGGGGATAGATTTATAACACTCCAAAACCAATTTTTAAGTATTTAATTACAAAAAGGCTATTAGGTAAGTATGAATATGACTTTAATAGTCTAAATGTGCCAAAGAGACTTAAGATTCTCTCTGTCAGAACCAATAAGGCATATTGGTAAGGATGAATACGGTGTATTGATATAAGAATGGATATAGCATATTCAGGATTATGAATACGGAGTATTGGTAGTCTAGAATGGATACGGCGTATTCATGGGAATGGATACGGTGTATTAGTTATGCAGGCCAAAATATAAGAAAACTAGACTTAAGGGACCTAAGGTGTTATTTGGCCAAAGTGCCAACTAATAAGTATCTAGTTGTATCCTAGATGTTCCAGAGACTTCATAAGGGTGTATGTGTGTGTGTCGGTTCAGAAAAGAGAGGGAAAAGAGAAAGGATTAGCTAGATGATCTTGTGATGGATAAAAGGGTGCCAATTCAAGGGTTAAGCCTTATCAATGATTCTCACAAGGTAAGTAACCTCTAATTATAAGTTAATTGAAGAATTAAGGTTAGGGTTCAAATGCTTAAATTAGGGTTTTTTGGGTAATTATGTTTCTAAAGCAAGAATTAAGGTGTTTATGATTATGGGTTAAGGTTAATTAGTGATTAAATGTAAAGTAATTAGAAGTCTGCATCATATGATCAAGATAAGATCATATGATGATTAAGGATAGGAAGTAGGTAAGTTATGGGTTATGTAAACCCTTGTTATTGATATGGCTTTTTATGTAAAAATAGGTTTTGATGATGAGGATGTTCATGGTGTGCTTAGCTTGGATTCAAGGTAAGTAAATCGGTTCTAATATGAGATTATGTTGATTTTATCATATATGTGTTATGTGGAATGTGGTAATAAAGGTTTAGGAGGCTTTGACTTATGATGATTGGATTAAGGATTAATTAAGTGCTAGTTGGCAAACTAGCCAAGGTTGTGGTTAAGCTAATTGTGACTAATCTAAGGTATGTTAAGACTAATTGAGTGTTTGAATGATAATTGGATTATGTGTTGTGTGCAAATGATTGTGAATGATGCTTATGTGATTCATGATATATAACATCATGTTATTGCCGTTTACTTACTAAGCGAAAGGTTACATGTTAAGTTGCAATGTTTTGTAGGTTTAATGCGAAGAAGGTAATGTGTGGATTAATGTATAGACATGGAAGTTCGAATGATGGAAGTGTTATACTATACGTATGCACGTAGTTAAGTAGAATACCGAGCTCAATCAATGTTGAACCCCCAAGGTTGAAGTAACGTGTTTTATGATAGTCTTTTAATGAGTCAAGAGTGTATTTGTATTATTCACTTATGTATTGTTTTGGAATATGAAGTCATATGTAAAATGGGTCAAAACGGGGTGTTTGGCAACTCCGTAAGGTGCATGTTAAAGGGTTGTTTAGACCATAAAGGTTTATGAAAATGATGTATTATGATATGTGATGGGTTCTGGAAGTCTTTGTAAAATATTGAGTCTTGGAAGTAAGGTTTTAGGTCAAAAAGGGGTTTCCTGTACATGTTTCTGCAGGTTCTGGGTTTGGTGGTTCAATACGGCGTATCTAAGTATTGGATATGGCGTATTGAAGGTTTATGGTGGATACGGCGTATCCATTTTCATGGATACGACGTATCAATGTCTGCAGTTTCTGGTCAGTTTAGTTTTAGTCGTAAAAACCAAACCGTAAGGAGTTAGAAGGCCTGCCACCCGCCGTTTCGAAGATAATTGAGTCTAGTTTCATTTAGTAATACTTTCAAAAAGTGAATGGTAATTTATTTTGGTTATTTTATAAAAGAGTGACACAAGGTCAAGCGTTTGAATAAAAAGTTTAATTTTTGGTCAAAATCAAGAGTCGAGAAAGGGGCGTTTCATCTTGGTTACGAGGATTTGGTTCAAGGAAATATAACGATCAAAAGGGTTTATTACGTTGAAGGACTCAATCACAATCTCTTCTCGGTTGGTCAATTATGTGATGCGGATTTGGAGGTTGCATTCCAAAAATCTATTTGTTTTGTAAGAGATCTTTAGGGAAGTGATTTATCTTGTGAAGTGAGAAGTGAAATCTCAAATGAAATAGAGAGAGGTGTGTGTGTGCTAAAGGTTAGGGTTAGGGTTTCAATTATGTTATGTGGAGAAGTCTTATAACAGATTAGTTAAGGTTGGTATATGTTGGGCCTGGTAATACTTCTACCAAAAAAATAAGAAACAAGTCACATTTGGGCTTCTCATGTGTAGCACTGCAGCTTATTTGTTAAATAAGTCAACTTTTAGGCTGATATTTAGAGTATCGTTGTGCCGGTACAAACTTTGTGTGGGATAGGTCTGATTGCTTGCTACATATCGTTGGCTGTGTTTTTAGTTACTTCAAAGTAGTTTAGGCTGAATTTTTGGAAATATACTTCAAATGCATAAAATTCATAGACAATTGATTCACTTTACGGTTTTATCGTATTGTTGATTCATTTTCGTTAGAAACTTTCTCAAAAAATACATCTTTGATAATCACGAGTAGGATTTATTATTTTTTAGTGATTACCAAAAATTGAACTCATACAGAAATTTTGTGCTTAAAAGATTCATTTTCAGATTCGGTATTAAAAAGCTTATAATCAATTGAAATTGATCAATTACGGTTTTATCGTAATCTTGATTTCTTTTTTATTGATATTTTTGAGAAATCTATGAACGATTTGGTTTGTGTGGAATTG
>BQNB010034541.1:36575-51539 GCA_026074375.1 Tanacetum coccineum
GGAAGGCTGAATCCAAGATACTCTTTGACTACTGATGGTACTTGGGATCTGATTGAAGCAAGAATAGTTGTTGAGTGGTCAGCTTGTTTGAGTTCCTTGACAGCTCGTTCCAATTCAGTAAATCTTTGGACAACAAATTTTACTACTTTAGAGTTGGGAACTTGAGTAGATTGAATATTTATAGCTGTTAGTGGAGGTGTTGGTGGTGTAGATGGTGGTTGTTATGTGGATTCAGGAATCACGGACACTTTAAAAACATGAAATGGTTCTTGCTCAATATGAGGAACATCTTGTTAAATTTGAATATTTAACAAAGAATTAATTTCTGCTTCGGTATTTTGTGGAATAGTACCGATAAGAGTTGCATTAGGAGAATTAATAAACTGATCACCAAAGTTTAAAGAAACAGAATGACTGGAGGTGGATTGAAGCAGATTAGGCTTCTCTTTATGTGTTGTTGAGACAAGAACCACTACTTGTTCATCTCCAGCTTTATCATCTTCTTTGTGCTCTTCATCAGCCTTGAGTTCTTCATCGTCCTTTTGTTCTTCAACTCTTACAGTATTTTCTTCGTTTGCTTCCTCAGCAATATTCATTTCTGCTACACCCTTTACCTGATCATCAAAATCAGTGTATGTCCTTTCATCATCAGTCTTTTCAATATCAATACTTGCATCATCTTCATCATCATCATTCTAAGATTCATCATCAGTGGATTGCTGTAACACCCCCAAAATCTGGCCGCAGCAGAATGGTAACAATGGGGTGCTACTTCATAGTCCAAACGCACAAGTCACAGAAAACGACCTCAAAAGAGACGTTTTATAAAATGTCACATTCAATTTAGTAAAAATGTCAGAGTTACACAGGTTCCATTTATAATGTATTAGAAAACATTGTCAAAACGTTTGTCAAATAGTACTCAAGTTATTAAGCCTTCAAAAATATATATCCGCGCGACTCGAATGCTCCCAATGCTCCACTAGCAAAATAGTAACCTGAAAATACATGCTAAAACGTCAACAATAATGTTGGTGAATTCATAGGTTTAAGTAAAAAGCAGTATTGAAATAATTTAAGAAATATTTCAGAAGAAAAGTAGCGTTACAACATTTAAAAGTGTTATTTCCGAAATCCAAGTAGTGATTTAATAAATCTAGTAATGTTCAGTAGTGGACCACAAGATCGAAGTAATGGTGGACTAAGTACGTATTCCGAAGTCCAAAACAAATAGTAGACTATGAAACACATTCAATAGTCTAAAACATGTATTATTGCCCTAAGCTCATGACACCGAACCTTAACGTAATAAACTGTAATCAAACCAGTACTCGAGGTTTGTGCCCCAACACGGATACAGATGTTACAAAAACATCCTACGAATTTTCTCAATACAGATGCTGCCAAACATCCTACGAATTAACGGTTCATGATAAAAGGGGACTTAAATGGCAATACGGTAACTTAGGCAATAATGTAATCAGGAAATAGCATACAGTTTTGAAAACATTTGTGTCCAAAGAAATCAAGCATGTAATCTCCCCCGTATTTAATAAAGCAAGTAGTAGAAAAAGGGGGCTATGAACTCACAAAGTATTGAAAGGTAATTGTATTGTAGTAAAATATACAAGTTTGTAAACGAGCATGTATTCCCCTCGCGGGTTTATAAAACATTGAAAAGATTTAAATGCGAGACTATGAACTCACCTTGAGTGAATGATAATCAATAATGTAAATCAAATGCGTAAAAATGCGTCACAAATACGCCCAAATGCAACCTTATGATATCTTAGATTTGATGTAGGAATGCTTGTATGAGTGGTAGAAAAATTTGTATGGGTTGCTTATGTTTATGATTTTGAGCCGTAGCTCAATAGAGAGAAAAAGGGAGGATTTATTGGTTTTTGCTAAGTGATAAATGTTGTGTGTTATGATCTTTACTAGTGCAAGTCTAATATATATAATAGGCTAGTCAAAGATGGAATTCAATGACCAAGACTAGTCCAAGGGTGATATAATAAGGTGGTCAAAGTTCAAAGGGGCCATGGGAGGGAAAAGGAGTCTTGGTCAAAATAGAAGAAAGTCTTAAGGTTTTAAATGAGAAGTGTATATGAAATGATTTACTTAACCAATAAAAATAAAACATAATAAGTTAATTATTACTTAGTAAAAATAATATAATGATTGCCTAACGCTTAGAAAAATAATATAATGATTGCCTAACGTACATTATTTAATTTGTTTTGTACCCGTTTTACGTTGAAAAGATACATTTTAGCTTACCAGCGATTTAACTGAAAGATTAAAAATTAAAAGCAAATGCGTACGAAAAAATAAATAAAGTAAATAAAATAGTGAAATTACAATCGACGAGTATTTACATTATCAAAAAATTACGGAATTGTTACATCATCTTTAGTATATTGTGTAATATGAAGCTTTCCTATGGATTTGTTTCTAAGTTAGTTGCAATTTGCAAATGCATTTAAATGTTGCATTTACTGTTTTTTTTAACGACGATTTTATTAAAACAAAACTATAGCAATTACAAAGTAATCAGGTTCGGGATTTTGAGCCAATCGTTTCAACTGAACGACGCGTTACATCTATATCGACACCAATGAAAAGACATGGAAACTACATCTTCAAAAAACAGTGCATTCGAAGGAGTTTTAACATCAAACATGAGCTTATTCCTAAACGACCATAAATGCCACTCCGCTCTAGCAACTAAACTTTTTTCGTATAAAATCCGATTGACAAGTTTCTTACCTTTTTCGGAATCGTCGTGAATCATACGACTTTATAAAAATATAAAATAATGTGTTATATAAAAAACGAATTTTGACATATCTTTGAGTGACCTTGTTGAATCCATTTTTAACCTTGCTTTTATACCTTACTACTTTTGTAGTTAATCATTTTTACACCAACTTAATATGGTACAATACTTTCTCATCCCTTTTAACATGATATTAGCAATATCTCAACATATATAATAGTGTGCAAAATGATCATTACAAGTAAAAACTCCATTTACATGTTAAAAATCCTACATGGTGATTCAAGCTACAATAGAACTAACATATGCATAAAATGAATATTGAAAGAACATAAAGGGTTCTAGATGACCTTATGGTGTATGATGATGATGATCAATGTAATCTAAACCCTTGTTTAGATAAAAAAAAAAATCCAAAGCTTGCACCAAAGAAAACCTTAACTTCCTTTTACTTGATAATCACTTGAATATGTAGCCAATGCTTGGGAACACCTTAGAAATCTTAGGATGGATGAGTGTAGGGAGTGAAGGTTGTATAAATTTAGTATGATTTGTTTGGGGCTTGGTGGTATTGTTGATGATGGAGGGGATTGGGGTAGTGGATGTTGGAGCCGTAGCATAATGAGATGTAGAGGGAGGATTTTGGTTGATTTTCATTGCTAAGTGTTTCATGTGTAAAATAATATCTTTCTAGTTACTTGCACCTTATAAAAAAAAAAAAAAAAAAACGTGAAGTCTTGGTCAAAATTTTACAATATTTCAACAAAACACCTCGATGGGTTAGGGATCTTGTTTTTCATGTCTTGAAGTCAAAGGAACATGGTAAGACCATTTTTTAATGGATATAGGATTACAAAGATACTCGGAAAATTTTTCTTATATTTCTTTGTATACATAGCTATAAATTCGCAATATTTAGATACAGATCATATATTTTTTAAACATTTTATGAAATGGATAGAAATGTGGGTATTTGTTGAAGCGTAAGTATTTTTTGTGTTCCTCCCGAGTATGCCCTAAACTTACTTTATCGCAAAACGTAATAATTTTACGTAACCAATAAAAATAAAATATAAAAAAGTTGATTATTACTTTCGTAAAAATAATATATTGCTTGTTTGGCGAAAACTTTAATTCGTTTGGTGTCCGTTTACGTTAAATGTTGATTTTTAACTTACGCAATTTTAATTATGTGATAAGAATTAAAAGTAAGCGCGCACGAGAGAAAAAAAATAAATAAATAGTGAAATAATAACGAAATAAATGACGTCATAAAATGACATGAAAATACGAAATGTTACATTCAATTATTAGTTTAATAATATTTGGAACTAAACAATATGAAATAACTTTCTATGGAGTATATGCTAATGTACTACTATGCATGATCGAAGATTTATTGCTTTTATGGTACAAATTACATCGACTAGTTTGATCACCTAATATGTTACGTCATAAATTAAAACAAAGTTTAAAACAATCATAAAGTGTAATTAGTTTGATTTCTACGTAATATAAAATGCGATTCAAAGATATAATGTGTTACGGTAACTTACACAATTTTAGTCCAAGCTTATAACCATAAACATAGATAAATTTTGATGAATATCACAACCTCTTGTTGGTATTAGATGTAAGGAAATAAGGCTTTCAAAAGAAACGGAGTATGATATTTAGTTGAAGAATGAATTTAAGACATGCATGCAAACTGTCAATTGGTTCATATTATGTGAAAATAATACCACTTAACAATGAAAAGTGTGTTTTAACTTGGAGGTGTTTTGCATCTATATGACTTTAATTGTTTATGATCACATAAATTAACGACTTTCATTCCCTGTTGCCTGACAAGATAAATAAGAACTATAAAATTTGAAAAAGACAAATGTGCCATTAAGTATCAGAATCATTTGGGTGTAAAATTCAGAAATATATATGTTAACCATCTATTATGAAGTTTGCAGTACTATTACTAAGGTAGCTGATAAAAAGTAATGATCTCATTCCGATAGTAAGTGGTTTTTTTGAAGGTTGGGAAATAATGGTTATGAAATTTTGGAAACAAGTCGGTCCCATGTGAGAATTGATCTTTGGTGGTTCTTTGGATCTAAAACCAATCTCGGGCTTCACCGTCCCCTAGAGAAAAAAGGGAAAAGCAAAAGATTAACCGAAATGTTCGAACTTCTGATGTCCTAAACTTGCAGTGACCTGATTAAAAAACTAGAAGGTGAATTTGTGGGGATCTTGTCTACCCTAAATTTTGTTGTCTTTGCACAAGAATTGATTAAAGGTTGACTTAAGCTCGAAATGGTTAGCATTGATTGGTGGAACAACCGATAGCAATCCTAATACCCTTCGATGGGTGCTTGTAACATATGAGCCATCGTTCGATTGTTCGGCCATTGGAACAACGTTTTTGTATCAACAATTGGATTAACCGAAAAGTTTGTTGTTGGACGACGTCTACGAGATTGTGCGAACATGCGCATAAAAAGAAAAACTAACAATTAAAAAAGCAAAATTTACACTAATTATTTTCTTTTAGGTTTTTTTTTTTTTTTTTTTTTTTCAATAATTTTAACGGTTTACAACGAAAGAGACTTAAACCAAAAATCAACTACTTCACGTAGCTTCTTTGAAAATTTGCTTTTCCAGGTGAAGCCGTACTTGTATAGAACACAAAACAAGTGTTAAAATCATTGATTACGATTTGTGAACAATAGTCAAGGTTCACCGGAAAATTGAAAAGATCAATCTCAATGGAAGATATTATTTTGTTGGTGATCGTACCAAACTTAGGTGAATTTTATTTTCTGAATTAAACAATTTTTTATATTTTGATTTTTCTATTTTTTTTTAATATAATTATACTAAAACGAAAAAGAAAAAAATATTTTACTTTTTAAAATTTATTAATTTTTTTTGGAATTTTTGGAATTTATACAAAAATTTAACTTTCGAGGACGAAAGGATCTTCAAACCAAATTCACAAACTCGAAACGAAGGAATCACTTACACAAGTCCCCGGCAACGGCGCCAAAAACTGATTCGATGTTTTATACACGTAAAATATAATATAAAATAATATAATCCCGAGAGTAATTAAGAAAGTTTCCAAGTTACCTTGATAAAATTCACTCTCAAAAATATATATAATATAAGATATAATACGTATATTAGACCGGGCAAGTATGATCGCCCGGGTCGTTTCCCCAATGACTAGTGCAATGGAAACCTCGATCTCGTTCGGAATGATTGATTTGAATAAGAAAAGAGATATTTTTGATTTATTTATGCTACTAAAATTAAAGGCACAATTTAAACAACTAATTAACAAGTTAAACTAATTACGAAAGTAAATAAAATGCGACATTTAAGAAAACAAATACAATTTAAACCTTAAGAATATAAACTAGATTCCTAAACCTAACTTAATGCTAAAGAAAATTTTAGAAAAAGAAAAATATTTTTTAAGAGCTTTTCGGAGTTTTTTTTTATGAATTAAATACTATTTAATCTAGATTAAATTCTAAAAATAGAAATTAAATTGATAAAAACTAAGACAAATACTTTTTAAACTAAATTAACTCTAAATTACTTAAAAAGATGAGAAAAACATTTTTATTACTAATTTTTCTATTTTTTTTTCTTTTTATTTGATTTTTGAAAATGAAATATTAAAAACTAAATTCGAAAATTAATTTTTAAAAATATAAAACTTAAACTAAAAATTATATATAAAATTATTTTTTATAAAAAGAAATAATGCAGAAAATTAATTTTATTAAAAGCCCTAATTTTTAATGAGTAATTATTAACTAATTTAACTAATTAAACTAAAAAAAACCTAATTTTATTATTTAATTAAACTATTTTTTTTTAACCTAACCAATTTAACCAAAACACATGGGCTAAAAGTGACAAAACAGAAAGATAAGGGTAGGCGGGGAAAATTTAGGTTTATATAAAAAACACAAAGTTTGATCAATTGACAGAAGTAGTCCCTTAACCTAGGGACTAACTAGACTTAACAATTAAACTAACGAAGGACTTACTGAAGAAAATTAAAAGGACTAACTGTGTAAGTAACAAGGACTAACTATGAAAATTTCTAACTAACAGAAACTTTAAAGATGGACAGACATGACCCCTGAACTCCCTAACTACTAACACTCAGCATCCTTTTTATATAAAAACAGCTTTTTCAACAGAATTTAAAAAGCTAAAACTAATTGAAACTCAACTTTTACTTATTTAAAATAAGCTAAATAAGCTTATTAGCTTAAAAGCTCTAGCAGCTTAGTATTCTATCTCTTAAACTAAATAAGCAAAGCAAATTTTAAGCACTTGACAGATTTTTACTACTTAATAAAATCTACTTAATCAACTATTAGCAAATCCCACAGCTTATTAAGAAAACAGAAAAAGAACAATTGTAAAACAAATAGTGTGTACCTTAGATTCACCCAGCAAGAACAACAATAAGCTGTGTGGGTTTATGGCTTATTCACATAAGCTCAATTCGAACCAACAACAACCTAATCTAACCTATGTGCTAACCAATAGCTCTAAACCCTCTTGATACCATAGCAGCCATCCAATTCCAAGATGGTATCAAGCCTTGATCATAACAATCACAAACACAAAAAATATTTTTTATTTGACAGAATTTAAATGAACACAATTTATATAAATAAAACTTTATTAAAACAGAAAAAAAAGTTATTAAAGATTCGAATGAAATAACATGAAATGAAAATTACATTAAAAAAGTACTACTAAAAACACAAGAATCGAAAATATTTTTAACTACACAAAAATAAACTAAAAGAAAATTCACCCCTAATAAGCTGGAATGAGGGGGGTATTTATACCCGAATCTTGAGCTCACCTCCTTCTCCTAGATCCTTCAACCTTATCTCCAGCCCTTCAATCACTCTTTCCTCCTTGATCGCAAACGTAGCCGTTGGATTAAAGTTTGTATAAACCCGAGCGATTTTGACGGTCGCATATGTGTGTTAGTTATGTGAGTGTAAACCACACACACGTCACATCACCAATCACTTCCTTTCATTTGCAGGGTGGAATGGGATGAGGGATATTGATAGTGAGGGATGGGTTTAAGGGTGAGAGGGATCATAACCCTATGGTTAATTTGGTGGAGGTGAAAGAATTGTTAAGCTTTAGGGTTCTATGTTTCTTGAGTGTGTTCGTGTGTGTGTGAGTGTGTTTAATCCGATTTGGGGGTAAATGAGTGAATAGTAAGTGTAAAAAGGGTTATAAGTGTAACCGGGTTGGTCGGGTTAAGGTTCGGGTTAAGATTGGGTAATTGGGTTGGGGCTTTGCTTATGATTGGCTGAAAGGGGTCCATGGGTTTATTTGACCCGGTCTAAGACCCGCTGCTCCTTTTGTAATTCTAGAGGAATTGCATTTTCGGACCCTTGTAGTTTTGTAAGCACAATTTTCAAGTTTATAATTACCTTGGCAAATTGCATATCAGACCCTTGTGTTTTATAAAACAATGGAGCTGGGCTTTGGATGGATGTGGTTTAGCTGCAGTTGACTGTAGAAGGCTGAGGCATGATTTCTCTGGCTTCGGCTTTGATTTCTTTAGCTTCTTGATCACTCATCCGTTCTCGTGTCCGTTTTTTGCCCGTTTTTTACTGTTTTCTTGTAATATTTGACATATCCATACCTGCACACATTAAACTCAAATACAAGCATATTTTTGCCATTTTTGATCCGTTTTGGGTTGAATTGGGCCTTTTTAAGCATAAATAGATATGTGTTATTCTACACATTAATCAGTCGCATAAGAGTAATGAAAATATTTAGATATGAGAATATGATGACTTAGTTAACTCAAATTGTGCCATTAACTTTTAATACGTAGTATATGTTTTGGCTTATCATATCATGTGATTTTGTTTGCTTGTGAGATTTTTAATTACTGGATTAATGGCAGTAGTATAGATCATGTTTTATTATTTAATAATGCTATGATCTAATGTGAACACAATTTTGAACTGTGTAGAAGTTATAAAAGAGTCGTTATAGATGTGATATGAGATTGTGATGTCGTAATAAGTTTCTTAAATTATATGATTTTTGCATAAAGTCAAGTGCAATTGCGGCACAAGTGGTCATAAATAAAAGTTTATGAGCCAAGATTTCACATAAAGTTAAGTGAAGTGAAATAAATGTGGCCACCATAAACTAGAAGTATAATGCCCAATATTATTTAGTAACCGTCATGACCGGATTGGACCATACCGGTCAAAGATGAGCGATATAATATAAAAAAAAAAAGAACTATAATTTTCTTGAAAGTAGATTTGATTGTTCTCAAATGAAAGTTAATTAGCTCAACTATCATCACCAACTCACTGAAATTACAGTAAAAAGAGATTTATCTAATAAAGATTTTTGGAAATAATAAAAGGAGAATGTATTTAGAGGCCTATAACACCTCGCTGAGTTGATCATTTTGATTTTAAAATTGATGCGATCGTTCAAAATGATCACCAAAGACGCAACTTAAAAAGTTAACGTGATTAATGCTCGACATATAAAATAACTAGCAACGGTTTTTCAAAATAAAATTATTGAGAAAGGTGGTGAATACTTTCAAGGTAACGAGCGATTATTAAGAATAAGTGTATGAACATTAGAAAGCCCATGTTTCATAAACGCGAATTGCTTTGTTAAAACGTTATAAAACGTCTTCATTTTGATTGGCAAAGCCCAATAATTATGAGAACAAAAAGTTGTTAGTTTATAGGTTCTGTGAAAACATATGAATTCGCATTTTGCCAACAATTATAATAATCCTCCCAGTTATAATGGTTTTTGGTCACAAACCATATAGTTCCTATGTGAGATATTGTAAATGTACGATATATATCATAGTAAATCCATCACAACGCACAAAATGGGGTGTTGAGATTGATAATTTCATATTCAGAGGGAGAATGAGCAGCGAGGAATTTGGAATGAATTAAGATAATATAAATGTTGATCTTCACACTAATGAATATGAACTTGAAGTTCAATGGACAATTTATATTTCAAGATTTAGTAATTTCCTAGACAGATTTAGGAGACCTAAAATAAGTGACTAGATCATATTATTTGCAATAGCCTCCAATTTACAATGTTTGTCCCAGTAGTAAGAACCATAAAATGGTAGCAAGTCTATGGCACGTATGCAACGTGGTAGACTAGTCGATTCCTATTAAAATCCTCGAATGAATAGATAAAATGGAGCAAGAAAGTTAAGATGGTAGAATCGAGCTAATAAAGACCCCGTAACACTCAAAGAGATGCTAGACATGAAGATATTTAAAAAACCCCGGGTACGTGAAAAACTATAGACTAATAAATGATATAATGCGATGTCTAAGTAGATATGGAAATCGAAAAGTAATAAATCGATGGTCGATAGTATTTATAAGATATGCCATGGTAATACTATGAAATAAATAAAATAGCGCATATAATCATGTAGGATTCAGGGAAGAATACATTCAGGAAGTGCAGATGTTTTAAATTAGCCCGGCCAAAGATGTAAAGAACGCAAAGAAATAATGAAAAGATTGAAGTCTCTATTGACGAGACATGGTTATATAGGAGACCATGTTCTCATGTTGAAGATCAACATAATGACATTAATATTTATAAGTCAGGCAAAATAATAAAGTAATCGATAGCGTTAAAAGATAAATAAATAGAGACTAGTGATGTTTAGATTTTTCGAACTGATTATAAAATGTATGAAGCATGCTAGGTGATATTAATACTTTAAGCGTATAAGAAAAGTTCTCGAGAATACTACTTGATTGTATTGAATTAATTATGTTTTATGCATATGTGTTATAATCACATTGGTGTGCCAAATTAATTTTTTTTTGCCTATGATACTTTATAAAGAGATATGGATTTGGATATGTTTTAAGTTTCATAAAATTTGATTTTATGATTGTAAAATTGATTGAATGCATAGAAATTGAATTTGAAACAAGACAAAGTTTGTCTTAGTATGAAATAACAATCTAAGGATGAAATCTATATGCATCATTAAAGACAAAGTTATATCTTTATATGCATAAACAACTCTCATGTTTATGAGGTCACATGTTGGAAAGACTCGATTTATAAAGATGATGATCACAATATGGATTTAGATATGGCATACTAAAATGTGTATGAACCATTAAATTTTAGCAAGTGGTCATACATGGTGTTGGTAATGAATAACTTGTAAAGTTCGATGATATACTTGAATGAGATGTATGACGTATGGATATGCGAACAACATGTGTAGAGAGTATGTATTCACTTGATTCTATCAAAACACTTTAATGTGTATTTCAGAAACTAAATGAGCTTAAGTGATGTGATCATCAGGGAGAGAGAACATACGCGTTGCACACTTTTAGAGTTTTCTGACAAGGTTTTTAGTGAGGCAACATACCCAAGCGTATAAAGGATTTATGTACTCTTTTTCTTTCACTAGATTTTTGTCCAACCGGATTTTATCTAGTATGGTTTTAACGAGGCATACTTCTCAAATGGACATCCAAGGGGGAGTGTTATGGATAAATATGAAATGGATGTCCATATCTTTTAATATTGGTACTTATCTTATTAGAATTGTATCTTGTGGAATACTCCATCTTGTATCTATAAATACATATCTTCATTTTGAGATGAATAATACAATTCTCCATTCTCTCTATCTTCTTGTTATTGTTTATTGTTCTTTACTTTATTGCTTCACAAAAGTTTTGCATTAAAACAATTATTAGCCATTTTGAGCCTTAGAGTGTTTGACATTTAAGGTTAGCATCAAACCTCTTTCTTCTAGCCAATTTCTCATGCATCAATAGAAAGGAAATATTCAAAACATAATATGAATGACCTTTTAAAATGAGCATAAAATTGGCATGTGCAGGAGGGACGGATCCACCTTGGACCTGTCAACCATCTGGGATTCGTAGGCTATGAATCCAGCCACCACCTTGCCTATTAAGCAAGCCTATTGCTCAACATTTTCCTCACCCATTACAGACATTTCTCTAGCATATCTTAACACTTTTATACACCTTTTTGATCATTATCTTTTTTTATATTCGTTCAAGTGATACATCAGATATATCCATTCTTTATCAAGGGGAGAACACAAGAAGAACTTCAATTCTTTTGTGTTGTAGTTTTAGTTTTGTGTGTGCTACCATACTCTAATAGTATAGAGTTAGTTTAGTGCTTTAGTCCTCAAAACACATAGAGAAAGGGTTGGTTCTACCTAAATTATGACTCAATATCTAGCTTTGTATCGGTAAAAGTATAAGTGACATTGTACAATTTTCTCTGCTAAGAATGAAGCTTGTCGACATAGTGAAGTAAATCTCGATTCAGAAACTCGGGGAGTGGAGTAGGGCGAGAAAAAGATTCGTGAGCAAACCACAATAAATAATTGTGCCTTGGTTTGATCTTTCTTTTATTCATTTCTTGTCTTGCATTTAATTTTCCATATTATCATTGACTGTGCTCACAATAATTGTCGAAAATAAGATTTTAATACGCTAAAAGTATTCAACCCCCTTCTAGTTTTCCACAAATCAATTAATATATAATGACATAATTATGTAAAACACGCGATTGCACGAGTATTATAACTATATAAGTATACAAACTTTATTATGATTTTATAGAAAAATATTGGACACTACAAAACCATGGATGTATGAAAGGTCACAATATATGATTTCAAAACAAAGTTAGATGAAGTTCTGTTCGAGAGCTGTTGTTTATAGTAGCATCAAGTTGAATGTTGTGAGACGCAATTTTGTGATAATCAAATCGTTAGTTACTCTTAATTACAATTGATTAGAAGAGATAACTCGACGCACCAGTCGGCGACTGCTTTTATAGTAGCGAGTCAATTGTGTGTGAGATCGTATTTTAATATGTTAGTGTTCGTAAGAGTTGCGGAAGGGTTGTAGGTTAATTACACTAATAATCTCATTATATGGGTTTTTCTAATACATGTGCTCCAGGGGCACATGATTAAGGTGGGGATCACCAGGGTGTGTGTCGAAGCTGATTGGTCAGCAGTTTATTTGTTTTTAATCATTATCAGGCCCCACTACAATAAATGCTGGCAATTCAGGGCTGTGACTCAAGCCTGTATGCTCCCCCTTTAACATGAGCCCACTGGGACTGTTAGAAAAACCCTTCATATATTGTGTTGTCATTTATAGGTAATGGTGTTTTAGTCTAACAACAATACTCAATTTTTAAGTTTTTAAGTGTTTTAAACAAAAACCCAATGTTTATCTATTTTTGCTTTACTTTACGCGTACCTGTGTAAAGCAACAGTGCATAACGGAAAATAATTATACTCGTGAAACTTTTATTTTGGTGTGACCCTTGATGCAACACTTACGAATTCAATTTGTAGTCATTGCGAGAAAAAAATATATGAGTTATAAATGAAAAATAATAAAAGTTTGAGGATCAAAAAATATTTAACTATTAATTTAGTGGTGCACGTTGTTACCATTTTTAGTTAAGGATGTTTTAGTAGGGATATTTGGATTAAAAAAATAGAGATCGGCCCAATTTTAAAATGAAAGCATATTTAACACATGAAAGAACCATGTATAGCAATTGATCATGAAACCAAATTAAGTACAGTGAAAAAAAGTTTACAAAGTTATGATTTAAATCAGATTAACATTTTATACATTAGCGAAGCAAATGATCGCGTTGAAGGTCAACACATTGCGTTTTGGCCTTGCATGAATGACGTTGTTTAAGGCTTGGGTTGGACTGTTTACACTAGAGTTGGGCCAAACGACGTCGTTTAACGGTGAAACGAAGTCATTTTGGAATGACTGATCAGTTTAATATGGTCCCTAAACTAAACAACGTCGTTTTGCTAGATAAAAAAGGCGACATATATATACACACAAAAAAACCAGATACGCTAGCAAGAGAAAAACCACACATATACACATATCCAAAAATCGAGACACACACACACACACTATAAGATCTGGAGCAAGAACATTATAATGAAAATCGTTTAAGGGTGCATGTAAGTGATAGCTTTTTATTTATTTACTTAATTCATCGTTGATGGTATTGAAAATAGGAGTTTTTAATTTAGCCGTTCAAAGTTGGAATTATTTTATGGGTTTTGTTCACAAGGATGAGTAGAACACCTAATTATGGCTAACATACCATGGTTTATGTTCACAGTAGATTCGTAAGCTAAAGTTGTTGCATGTTGTAGTTTTGTAGTTTTTTTATTTAGTTATTCTCTTATACAATAGGAGACCAAATGAAAGTGTTTAATCCTTATGTGTTTATGATGATTCAGTCAGGTGGTAAAATGTAATTTTTCCGAGACAAAAACCAGTTCATATAAACTGCAACCTTATTTTGACAAATATAAACTAAAACTTCGTTTAAAGGTAAATTGATGGCGTTTAAAGATGAGATTTGATGTTTGAGATTATGCTTAACTAAGGGATATTTGATGCAACGAGTTGCAACACCGAAGTTTTAAAACCCTCCTAGGCAGAGTACCTAACAGTTGTAATGTAGTATAGGCAAGACTTAGGGGATTAATCGTTCTCTATTGGAATAGTGAGGTAGGCTCGAAATGTATCTCACTTAAGTCTAAGAGTCGTTGGAAGAGTAAAAGTGGTGGGAACTCGAATAGGTAAACAAATGTGTTCACTTAAGATGCACTACTCCCTAGTCGTTCTATCTAATCTATCGCGTTGTCACTCCCTTGTTAGTCTAAAATGAAGTATTTCTAATACGATTGCATGTTGGTCAGTCTCTGATGACATCAAATAACGTCTATTTATGGCATCATTTATCCAAACTAAATTGCTTGTTTTACATTATTTATGCATGAATTGGTACTTAATTGTTTATATTTTTGATTTGCAGTAATTATCGAGCAAAGAGTGAAAGTTGATCAAAAGGCACGTATTTTGGAGCTTCAACGGAGAAATTATAAAGAGCACTGTTCTGACAACCTATACACCGTATCCATCAAGGAAGATACGGCGTATCTATGCCTGAAGCTTCACTCAGCATCCACGAAGAGAAGACCAATACGACGTATCCAGACAATCCGATACGCTGTATCGAAGATCAAGTAT
>BQNB010034542.1:4987-39031 GCA_026074375.1 Tanacetum coccineum
ACATAGGTTTAGAATAGAATAGAATTAACATAGATTAGATAACCAAGATATTAATTAAATTGATAGATTTAACCTCGCTTCAAGTGTTCGACACCCTACTTACCACGAAACTACTACCGATCGGGTACACTGCCCGTTAAAGTGTTGTTTTTGGTTTAGTCGGCAAAATATAAATTTAAAACTTGAATCAATAATATACACCACACAGCGACACATCAAATTTTTGGCGCCGCTGCCAGGGAGTGAAAAATAATCTTGATTTTTATTTGATATTTTGGTTTTTAACATTAGATTAGATCTAACCCTTAGGAGTATTGTAATTTAGATTAGTGTATATTCTTGTATATTCTGTAATATTTGTATATTTGTCTCTAATTGTTTGCTTGTATATATTTGTGTTTAATTGTTTGCGTACTTAATTGTTTTTCTTAAATACACTGTTCTGGTCGATAGCTGAATATGGCGTATCCACTTCCATCGGATATGGCGTATCCAACTTCCTTTCCAATACAGCGTATTCATTCAACTGATTAATACGGCGTATCCACTTCCATTGGATATGGCGTATCCATCATCTGGAACAGAAGCAAATTCTAAGTTTTCCATATTTGATTTTCGTGCTAAAATTTTTTTCTATCTTTCTTTAGAGCAAATCCTGCTGATATTCTTACCTGTGTTACAGGAAGTACTTATCAGAGCTAGTAGACTAATAAAGAAAATAGAAGAAGTCATGACAGAACTAATTTCAGAAAAATACATGGAAAGGGCTCAGACTGAATCACATCTTTCTATTACCAGTAACGATATTTACATTGAACTCAGCAAGGAATTTTTGGAGGAATTACAAATGAATGCATACCGCGGATGGATTGACGAAGACGTGATAAACCACATTGCTATGGTACTTAAAATGATTGATTTGATCTACATTCCTGGTGTGGATTCCTATCAACTACGAATGAAAATCTTTCCTCTCTCGCTAGCTGATGAGGCAAAACAATGGTGGATAAACGAAGGGGAAGGAAAAATCACCATTTGGGAAGAACTTGTTGAGAAATTTTTCTGTAAATTTTTATCCCCAATCCTACGATGGAGAAGAAGAAATGTTAGACGAAGGAGACAACTAGGGGATTGATCCACTTGAATTCATATCGCGAGTAAATTCGTCATTTGATAAACACATGAAAATTGATAGAAGAACTAAGAAAGTATTATTCCATGCTTGGATAAATGGGAATTGGAATAAAAGACAAATAGATGAGGGCATCTTGAGAAGTAACAATACAACTACTTACTCGTTCTTCAAACCTTATCTAATTACACACGGAAAGAGCGACACCAAAAAGGAATATGAACAAAGTTAGACAAAGCACAAATATAGCAATACATCCAATTCTATTGATGATAAAACTGACAAAAGAAGGTGTAAATCAGAAAAGTTTGAAGTTATTTAGTACTCGCTTGGACCCAATGAAGAATATATTGCTATAAGAAGTTATGAATATGATATTTGGGAAAGAAACGAAGATAATATGTCCGAAATCTACCAAGATATTTTTCAGAAAAAGGACAACGGATGGAAGGTGACGCACATCAAATAACAGAGTAGAAAAGAAGCTAAAAACAAGTCTAACTAAGACTTTGCTGTAAATAAAAGTGCTTCCCTAGAGACAACCCGAATTATTATTTAATTTTATTGAGTCTGTCTTCCCAGACATCAATACGGCGTATCCGCTCCATACCATACGGCGTATTGATTGTCTGGATGTTATCAGTCTTTATTTTTTATTTCACTTTAAATTTTTTTTTGTCAATTCTGGAATACGGCGTATTCACTAACCTGATACGCCGTATCCACCAAAACTGACCCGTATTTTGTTTAGTTTAGTTTAAATTAACCGTAGGTACCAAGATAGGAATGCACATGTTTTTCCTATATTTTATACAGGACCTCATGAAAGAAATATCGACGAAGTTGGTGGAATGCATATTTTCTGGAATTCTATGTGTGTGCTGTTCGTGCTAGGATTCAGACGCTTTTCCAGCACACAATCTTGCTCATAAACGCAACTTGGAGAATCTACCGAGCAAATATCAGGGGAGTTTCTCATTCTAATTCTTTTTAAATTCCCGTATTTAATGTTTTATATATACAACGAGGACGTTGTATAATTCAAGTGGGGGGATGGAATTAGAATGTTTACTTGTCCTATTTTTCACACTAAAATGATTAAATTATGCTCAAATTTAAAAAAATTTACGGGGTTAAAATTTACAGTTACAAACCCGCACACAATAACCCTTGTTTAGAGATTGGAGAATTTAGTCTTTTCATTTCAAATGGTTACCTAAATTCCACATAAATAGTAGTGCGCCGTAGCTGTAGACTTTATAACTTGGCTTGTATATCCACTTGAGACACAGTGAGAGTACCAGGGATTTAGATGATAAGACTCGGTAAATTGGTAAATTTTAGGAATACACCCAAATCGCCTTGACATGTGGCTTATGAACTAACTACACTGGTTAGTTAGACCTCCAGTTTAAACCCTTTCCACTCTCATCTTTAGAGGAAGATCCATTAGGAAAAACTCATAGAAGCCTATCCTTTAGAATTACACCAACTATTTGTTTCGTACACCCTTACAGCCTTTAACGAAACCCTGTTAGATAAGTTTAATTTACAGTTTGCTAAGTTGCGTAAAGTGTAAAGTGTGGTATTACCGAGTCATCTGGGGCAGTGTCTATCGTGTGTGCGTGGAAATTTACAACATTGCAAAGGGGAATGTAATATTTAGTATCAATACTCTATGTGAGTGTACTACCGTCACAATTAATGGTGAAACCGAAGAACGAAGAACTACCGAAGGAATTATCCGGAATTATTATGATCGTGAAGATGGTGAAACTCAACAATTGGTATTAGACCCTCGTGGCTCTTGATCTAGGATCTACAAGGTTTTTAGAAGAAATCCTAAAACCCTAATTCGGTAAAAAGCAAATCGTGTGGTTTTTGATTTTTCATGTTAGGGTTTCAGCTGAATGGTATGGCTGTTCTTGTAGTCATCTCGATCTCAACATTCGATCTAAGGAGTACATGGTGTATAGAAAGATCGATGGGTCTGGATTTAGGTTAATGTTTTTTCTTTTTGGAGCCATAAATGACACAGCTGAGCTGTAAGGCTTATGGTTTGGATTACAGTTATTGTATTATTGGAAGTGATAAAACCCTAAAATTCGTTGGTGCGGTTGTGATATCACAATTGTGCGCGTGAAGAAAAACACGAATTGGATTTCGTTTTAGGGTTGTTGATGATCATGTTTAGAAGAACGAAGTTCCTGGTGATACATATTCTTAGAGAATTAATAAGGTTCTTGCTGTCCATTGCGAGTGAAGATTTATTCAAACATTCAAACCTAGGTTGCTGCCTTCAACTAACTAAAACAAACCTTTAATTGGGTTTGTGTGAAGGTGTCGGTGTATGATTGCATATTTTAAGGGTTCGTTTGAGAGAAGGGTCGTTCATGGCTGATGTGAAACAGCAAAGGGGTTCGTGAAGTGTATGGGTTGGAGATCAGGACCTATGAAGTCCGTTATCTTAAAAGGATGTGGACCATAAATTAATATCTGACAGTAGGTGCTCAGGGTCGATACGGTGTGGAGTTGAATATTTTCAGCTCTTGATTGTGTAACTCTGTTTTGTCAAAGCATGCTGTTTAAGGGAAAAGATTTTTCTTGTGTGATCTTGAAGATAGTATATTTATGAAAAGATTGGTGTGCATGCTTTGTACTGTTCGTTGGTTTTAAAGTTAAAACGCCTGACACTAATGTGTTAACATGTTTTGCAAAAAAGAGAAGTGGGTTCACGTTGTTTAATACCGCCAAAGGTTTGAGTTTATACGATGCAAGATAATAGTTTGCCTGCTTATATCGAATAGAGCTGCAACGTAAGAGTTATGCCAAGGTCATGATCTGACATGATGCTAACGCATATCTGATGTTTTAGCATGCTTGTGGGTGTTTGATAAAGATGCATTGAGAATCAATAAAATCAGGCGATTGATTACGTGGAACTCAGATGTGATGAAAAGTAGAGAGGTTTTATAAGCCAGAAGGGTATACGACTATCAGATCGTGTGACATTATTCAGTTTTGTTATGTCAGCAAGTGTGCCTGAAGATTGGGCTGAGAAGACAAAACGATTCTGAAACGTTCAGATCGATCTTGGTTTCATGTGTTTATATTTGGCAGAAGTTCGTATGAATAACAGAAGGTATTGTAATTTATAATTAAAAAGGCTGCTGAGTCATGATTTTAATACTGTTAGGATGGAAGTAATATTTTCTAGACAGAGTTAGTACTAGAATTTTAGTTAAATTGATTGTCTGAAGTTCGAGCTATTGGTATAATGTTCGTTTAATTAGTGCTGCTCGAATATGTTTATACTGCTAATGCTGTTCGAGAAAAGCAGTTTGTACTGCTAGTTTTGTACGATATCAGACAGTACATGTTTTTGGCACTTGTTTGGATCTCGGATGGAACTGTTTCTCACAACAGTTTATTTTTATTTATTTTATGGCTCGTTTTGGAGATTATTTGAAGATGTGATTACGAAGACAGTTGATTATCACTTATTTGATGTTGTAGTTGAGTTTTCACAGATGCGCTGTTTCTTAATCATATCCTGCTTAAAGTCATGTTTATGATACACTTCGACTTTAAAGATAACTTGTTCGTCTTACCATGGTGTGACGAAACTTTCAAAATCGAGCTAAATGGGTGATTTTTCTTATGAGCTTAGGCCACATTGGCTACACTTAGTACAGTGTGTCTCTAAAGATGAGTTTTTGTCAAGAGTTGCGGTCTACTTATTTTTCCACGGATTAGTATAAGTTTGGACTCACATGATATACTAGGACATAAGACACAAGTTTGGGAGATTTAACTTCTTTATCAAATTCGTTATACTCAGTTTTCTTCATCAATGATCACTACATAAAGTCTACAGAGTTCGAGATTCAAGAGATGATAAACATATTAGTTTTAGGGGAAGCTTATTGATTAAATATTTTGTACACTACATGCACCACTTGAGGGGAAGGGTTTCGTACTACGGCAGTCATGTATGATTACTACGAGTTGGGTGTTCTACTACTCTAAGTCATTTTACGTATCTATGCTTCATGGGCGGAATTTGAGTGATAGAAGGCTGATAGTAGTTGTGGTATATGAGTTTTGTAGCTGTTATGATCCCAAGGTTCTGTTCTATAGGAAGACCCCTATTGGATGATGAAAAAAGGGGAAGAAGATTTCGTTTATGGATTGGCACTTATTTATGTGTGGTGACAAGGTTCAAGGAGATCTTAAATCTAGGGAAGCATTGAAGAGTTTGTTGTCATCACAGGAGATGATTACATCTCAACTTCTCTAGTTTAAGGAAAGTTCGTACAAGACTTTGTTTTGTTTTGTCCACATCAAGAGGGAAGAGTTTGGGATTCTTGATTGATGAGACTAAATGAATAAAAGAATGAATATAAAGGATCAAAGTCGTCCATTAAAATACTCTACAAGCGGTGTAGAAATATGAAGATTTAGGTCAAATATTTACAGGATAATGAGTAGGAAACATTTTAATGTGGTTTAATGAATTTAAATAGTTTCCTTATCTATTGATTATTCCTTAGGTAATCATATCTCTCCTATATAAAGAGAGCAGAAACATAGTTTTAGAGATCCATCCAATGAAAACTAGAGCTCTCCCGATGAGATCTAGTTAGTACATACATAGCGACTAATAAGAGTCGAATATACCCCATTATTTTAGTTTGGTGTAAGCCCAAGTTAGAGTTGAGGTAATAGGGAAACGTTCAATAAAGAAAACCTTGTGAGAACTTTGATTGGGTTCTGTATTATTCCGCTCTGTTATCAATCAGTGTTAATGGATCATCCCTAGATATAAAATCTAATCAATTTCCCCCCCCCCCTAGCTATAAATACTTATCAAGTATCAAGCTTTGTGAAACTCTGATTAAAAGAACTCAATTTAAGATGGCAGAACAAGACATTCCTCCACCCACAATCACTGCAATGAAGATCCTTATCATCAGGAAGGGAGAGGAGCGATAATTGGAGTCATTAAAGCGACAAATATAGCTGTCATACAGACCATAACCGATGGGATGTTAATGTCATGAGATCTAGAAGAAGAAGCCGCACCAACGAGGGAGGGAAAAAAACATCGTGCCCTCCGCTCCTAAGACTGCCAAACAACTGTGCTAGCGTAGGAAAGGAATTAAGAAAGATTAAAACATCTTGCTTTAGCAATACCCTGATGAACTACTTCCTCAAGTTTCACAATGTTTGCAGAGCTGAAAATCGACCTTTTGGGGAGCAATCAAATCGAGTTTGGTGGTAATATAGAATCCAAGAGAATTCAGAAAATGTGTTTAAAACATCAGTTGAAATTTTTTCTACGGGATCAAATGAAAGCTGATAAAGCGTATGATAGTGCCAAAAACGATAAGGCAATTGGAGGTTCATGTGCTCCAATAGCAAAGAAGATAGCAACGCAGAAGTTCCTTAGAAGTCTGCCATCTTCAGAAGAAGCAGATTGCCCTCAGCATGAGAAATAAGCCTGACAGTGATGGATAATATTGATGACCTGTACAAACAAGCTTAGGGTTTAGAAGATGGGTGAAAAGGTCTTCAGTTTCAACTCTGATTCTCAGAATTTGGGTTTTTCGCTCCTCTAAGATGACTATCGATGTAACTAATAAAGTATACTGCCAATGGAGATTTTGGGTTAGTATTGCTGGTGGAATTAATCAATTCCATCGACGTCTATGATGCTACATGATGTACTGACTCCTTTCCGTCACAACCAACAACCAGTCCTCAACTTGAGAATGAGGATTTTCAGCAGATGGATGGAGATGACTTGGAGGAATATGATCTTCAATGGCAGGTGGCTATGTTGACTGTTAGAGTAAAGAAGTTCATTCAGAGGATAGGAAGGAACTTGGACTTCAAAGAAAAATGACTTGTTTCTCTTGATAAGTCAAAGATTGAGTGCTACAACTATCACAGAAAAGGGCACTTTGCTAAAAGGGCACTTTGCTAAAAGGGCACTTTGTTAGAGAATACAGATCTAGAGGAATCAAGGGAGTAGACGTATTGGGACGAT
Organism: Tanacetum coccineum; assembly: GCA_026074375.1. Taxonomy (NCBI): domain Eukaryota; kingdom Viridiplantae; phylum Streptophyta; class Magnoliopsida; order Asterales; family Asteraceae; genus Tanacetum; species Tanacetum coccineum. Next base: position 12,172 of record BQNB010034542.1, read on the forward strand.
GGTAGAGAGCAATCACCGAACAAATGAAGCTTCATCACAGCACTGTGGCTCAAGAGGTCCCTAGGAGGCTATACTGAGCAATGATTGGAAGTAGAACCATCACCCTAGGCTTTGGATGCAATCTCCATCAGCTCATCAAGTTCTTCTAACAATGAGGGTACAAAAATTTCAAACAATGTCTTGATCATTGTTAAAACTCTTCAAAAGAAAGAACTATGATAGCTGAAAAGAGAAAAACATATACAAAGCAAAACTAAGAAACAGGGGTTATGAGATAGCCTTCGAGTCACTAAATCGAGGAATTCTTGGACCATAAAATATTGAGTTGGCTTGGGTGAGATTAGTAAAGTCAAAACTATAAGCTTAAATTTAGAGAAATAAAAATTAACATTAAATCTAAAATTAATAAGTTTTAAGGAAAGAGATGAGGTAAAAGATAAGAGTGCAAAAGGGGAAGAATCGACCAAGAATCGTCGATGAAATACTTAACATCCAATGATGCTAGAGATAAAACGTTAGGATATGCACACAATTGAATGAATTAAGTAGCAATCATGAAACATGATAGTGAGACAGTTTGAGTATTGTTTGATGTTAGAATCAAGTGATAAGATACACACCAGAAAATGATAGATTTTTAAAGAATGGGTATAAAGTTGTTCCCCCCATAACAGGGAACTTATTAACCCCAAGAGCTGACATATCATTTGCAGGTTAATGAATTATGCCATTAGGAATAAATTTTTAATTTTTTATTTTTTTTAATAATATAATATTATTGAGTCACAAACAACTGAGCTTAATACTAAAACAAGTGAGACTGCAGGTCAAACAAATGATGCAAATACTGAAAAGCCTAAGTCAGCCAGTGAGTCAGTTGTGCCTAATCCTAAGATTAACAGAGATAGAGTTATCATTGAGGATTGGAACTCAGATGATGAGGAAGAAATGAATGAAGTGCAAACAGTTAGAACTGAGACTCACACAGTTAAGACTAGAATATAAAAGGTCAAAATTTCTCATAAAAAGGATTTAGTTTTTAGGAAAGGAAAAGCTTATTTTGTGTGTAAAAGTACGTAGACATACGGATCAAGATTGTAATTTTCATGACAAAAAGAGTCAAGAGCCTAAGCTGAAAAATGTGGTTAATACTGGTCAAAGGGAGGGCAAACCAGTATGGGATAATATAAAAGGGTTAATCATAAAAAACTTTTTCAAAGATACCCATCATTTAAATATGACTTGTTGGCGCCGATCAGGAAAAAAGACGAACAAGAACAGGTTTGCAAGCCAAGTGTTAGTACTGCTAGGCCAAGTGTTAAGTATTTTGTTTTTGTTTGGTGTTGTTGTTTTTGGGTTCAGCTAGGCCTGTTTGTACTGCAGGTCAAGTGTTATACGCTTAGCCTGTTTGACTAGCTAGGCCAAGTGTTAGTACTGCTAGGCCTGTTTACTGCTAGGCCAAGTGTTAGTACGCTGGTCTGTTTAGGCTGCCAACCTATTTACCCAAAATGGATATGTAAGACCAAGAGGCTCATGTTCACCTATCAAAAGGTCTTACTACACAAAACCAGCCTTTAGACCTAAAGACTTAAAACAAGATGTTAAAACTTTGGGGTTCAAATTTGACTACTGCGGGGACAAGATAATAGTTAATAACGAGGTAAGGGTAAGCTGATACCGAACCTTAAAGAAGTCAAGAGGTTGGTTGAAGGCCTATAGAAAGTACGTAGATCATGTTTCAAAGACAATGTGCATTCACAGCTCAAGAAGGTTGAGTATGTTGACCCAAAAGGGATTGCCAATCTTAAAGCTTGGATCCCAAGAGATACTATTCTCTTACTTTTTGTGCAGGGCCAATCCAAGATCTTGTGGACCAGGATCAAGGTAAGTGGTGGTTAGTGTTGCATGAGCCATATGACTGGTAATAATGCGTATCCTTCAGACGATGAAGATTTTCAAGGGAGGCTTTGTGGCTTTTGGAATGATCCCAAAGGGAGTAAAGTGAAACGAGTAAAGGTAAAATTCAAACTTGCTAATTTAGACTTTTGATGATGTTTTATTTTTGTAGATAACTTCTAAGTTAAACCTTTTCTCTGTCGCACAAATGTGTGACAAGATAATTAGTGTCCTTTTACTGAATCTGTTCTTGATGAAAGTCAAGTTGTACTTAGAGCTCCTAGAAAGGATGATGTGTATAGCTTGGACTTAAAGAACATTATTCCATCTAGAGGTATAACTATTTATATGCAAATGCAACAGCAGATGAGTTTAAATTATGGCACAGGAGATTAGGTCATGTAAATTTAAAAAATATAAACAAACTTGTTAAAGGTTACCTAGTTAGAGGTTTACCTTCAAAAGTTTTTGTGAATGACCACACTTGTGTTGCCTGCAAGAAGGATAAGCAACATAAGGCTTCCTGTAGGGCCAAGTTAGAAAGAATCATCAAAAAGCCTCTAGAATTACTTCATATGGACTTATTTGGACCTGTCTCTGTAGAAAGTATTAACAAGAAAAGGTACTGCTTGGTTGTGACTGATGATTTTAGCAGATTTAGTTGGGTATTTCTCTTAGCAACCAAGGATGAAACATCTGAAATCCTTTGTAAATTTATCATAGGCTTAGAAAACCAATTGAATCAAAATGTTAAAATCATTAGATGTGATAATGGGATAGAGTTTAAAAACCATGCTATGAATGAATTATGTGTTAATAAAGGAATAAAAAGGGAGTTTAGTGTGGCTAGAACTCCATAGCAGAATAGTGTTACAGAAAGGAAAAACAGGACCCTAATTGAGGCAGCTAGAACTATGTTAGCAGACTCACTTTTACCTATCCCATTTTGGGCAGAGGCAGTTAATACTGCCTGCTATGTATTGAATAGGGTATTAGTAACCAAACATCAAAATAAGACATCTTATGAACTATTAATAGGTAACTCACCTAGTATTAGTTTTATGAGACCTTTTGGGTGCCCCTTGACCATTTTAAACACCTTAGATTCTTTGGGCAAATTTGATGGGAAATCTGATGAAGGTTATTTGCTTGGATACTCTACCACTAGTAAAGCCTTTAGAGTATACAACAAAAGGACCAAAAGGGTAGAAGAGAATCTACACATCAATTTTCTTGAAGATCAACCAAATGTGGCAGGAACTGGTCCTAATTGGATGTTTGATCTTGATTTTCTCACTAATTCAATGAACTATATTCCTGTTAGTGTAGAAAATCAGGTTAATGTGGATGCAGGTACACAAGATTCTTATGTTGCAGGTTCATCAGGAAAAGATAAAGGACCTACTCAGGAATACATACTGCTTCTACTACAACCTCATAGGACAAGGATTCCAGTAGAAGATGTTGCTCCAGCTGCACATGAAAAACCTTCTGAAAGTTCTCCTAAAGACAATGATGTACAAGATTCAGAAGATGTTGCTGATAAGGAAGGACAACATCAGATGACAGAAGATGAACAAGTCTTGCATGATGAACTTGAGAAGATGATTGCTCAAGAAGTGGTTGCTAAAGCTCTGGATGATGCCACAAGACAAGCTTTTGAAGAAGAAAAGAGGAATATTGCATCTCAAAAGAGGGCAGCTCAGGCTACCAGTACTAACAAACTTAGTACTGTTAGGTCATATGTTAGTACTGCTACCACACCATATGTTAGTGCTGCTAGTACTCCCACAGGTGCAAATGCTGGTGAATCATCATTTGTCTATCTTGGAGGAAAAATACCTATTGATGCATCTACTCTCCCTAATGCTGATTTACCCATTGATCCAAATATGCCTGATTTAGAAGATGATTCTGATGCATTTTCAAATGATGGCATATTCAATGGAGCCTATGATGATGAGAATGTGGGTGCAGTGGCTGATTTCAACAATATGGATGACACCATTAATGTCAGTCCTATTCCCACACTCAGAATTCATAAGGATCATCCAAAAGATCAAATTCTAGGAGATCCTAAGTCAGCAGTTCAAACAAGAGGAAAGATTCAAAAGGCTTCTTCAGCACAACAAGCATTGGTGAGCTACATCTCCAAACAGAATAGAACTAATCACAAAGATCATCAGAACTGTTTGTTAGCATGCTTTCTCTCCCAAGAAGAACCCAAGAATATATCACAAGCCTTACAAGATGAAAGCTGGGTTGAAGCAATGCAAGAGGAATTGCTGCAGTTCAAATTACAGAAGGTTTGGATACTTGTTGATTTGCCATCTGGGAAAAAGGCAATTGGCACAAAGTGGGTCTTCAAGAATAAAAGGGATGAGAGAAGTATTGTTGTGAAAAACAAAGCCAGGCTTGTAGCACAAGGGTTTAGACAGGAGGAAGGAATAGATTATGATGAGGTTTTTGCACCTGTTGCCAGGATAGAGGCAATCAGGTTATTTTTAGCCTTTGCATCATACATGGGATTTACTGTCTACCAAATGGATGTTAAAAGTGCATTTCTCTATGGCACTATTGAAGAGGAGGTGTATGTCCATCAACCTCCAGGCTTTGTTGATCCTGCTCATCCAAACAAAGTCTATAAGGTGATCAAAGCTCTTTATGGTCTTCATCAAGCCCCTAGAGCTTGGTATGAGACACTTTCTTCTTTTCTGATGGAAAATGGTTTCAGGAGAGGTACCATAGACAAAACATTGTTTATCAAGAAGAAAAAAGTTACATTATGTTAGTCCAAGTGTATGTGGATGACATTATTTTTGGTTATACAAAGAAGTCTATGTGTATAGAGTTTGAAGACTGTATGCATAAAAGATTCCAAATGAGCTACCCCCCCCCCCCCCTCCCCCCCCCCCCCCCCCCCCCCCCCCCCCCCCCCCCCAACCACCCCCCCCCCCCCCCCCCCCGCCTTCCCCACCACCCCACCCCACCCCCCCCACTTTCCCCCCCCCCCCCCCCCCCCCCCCAGTCCCCCCCCATTCCCCCCAACCCACTCCTCCCACCCCCTTTCCCCCCCCACACCCACCCAAACCCCCCCCCCACCCCCCCCCCCCCCCCACATGGGTACTCACTTCTTTTTTGGGACTTCAAATGAAGCAACAACCTGATGGAATTTTTATTAGTCAGGATAAGTATGTAGCTAACATCCTTAAGAAGTTTAATTTTTGGTCTATCAGAACAACTACTACTCCGATTGAGTCTAATAAACACCATGGGTCAAGGTTTGAAGATGGTGTAGATGTAGATGTACATGTCTACAGGTCTATGATTGGCTCTCTAATGTAATTTGACTGCATCAGGCCAGGACATTATGTTTTGCTGTTTGTGCCTGTGCTAGATTTAAGGTCACTCCATAAGTCCTCACACTTAAATGCAGTAAATGTCTTTTAGGTACCTCATACTTCAACCCAAATTAGGGTTTTTGCGTATCCTAGGGATTACTTTTGAATGTAGCTTACTCAGATAGTGATTATGTAGGAGCAGCTTGTCAAAAAATCAACAACAGGTGCGATGTCATTTTCTTGGTAGAAGATTGATATCTTGGCAATGCAAGAAGCATACTATTATGACAAATTCTACTACTGAGGCATAATATGTTGCAACTGCTAACTGTTGTGGGCAAGTATTATGGATATAGAATCAAATGATGGATTATGGTTTTAATTTCATGAACACCAAAATCCATATTGATAATGAGAGCACTATAAGTGTTATCAATAATCCTGTTGCTCATTCAAGGACCAAGCATATTGAGATTCGATTTCATTTTATAAGAGATTTCTATAAGGAAAAGGACTGATAGAAGTCTATCAAACAATTCACACCGATCATAATGTTGTAGGACCTTCTCACAAAGGATTGATGCAAGATTTTACTTTTAGGTGGTTAGTATTAGATTATTGCAATCTGTAGATACTAATTTAGGGTGGCAAGTATGATGTGTTTGTCAGTTTGTATGAAATATTTTAAACAGAGGGATTTTGACCATGGTGATGTATTTCATTCAGTTATTTGGGTTCTAGAGAGTCATTAGAGAGAGATATGGATTCTACTGCAGAGTTTTTGTTGTCAAACTTGTTTGATTTTTGGTTAACAAAAGTTAGTACGACAGGCATAAGTTAGTACCGATCAAGAAAAGTTTGTACCGCTATAAAGCGTTTGAGAAATTACCGTGGGGTCTAGAGTGTAATTATTGAGCGGTTTCTTCGAGATTGGGATGTCTACTACTATTAAATACCCATTCAATTACACAATTGATCCTTTTTATCTCTCTTAATTCGATTCATGGACAAACCCTAATTTTTCTCACCGACGATTACCAAAATTTCAAATAACGAATGGCTAGTTTGGAATTCTGTTCTAAGCACAATATGGTGGCCTATTTGGAAAAGACGGATGGGAATACAGAGTTTCATCAGATTATGGACTTTCTCATACGCAGTTCAATTTATTATGCACTCACTGTAAGTCCCATAGTCTCAACTTCATTTGTTGAACAGTTTTGGACGACTGCTAAGTCTAGAACAATCAACAACATTAGTTATATAGATGCCACAGTTGCTGGCAAGCCTGTGACTATCTTAGAGGCATCAATAAGAAGTGATCTTCTTTTTGATGATGTGACTGGGATAGATTCTTTGAATATCAGGCTTATATTTGATAATATTCACTAATGGGTATGAGGGAGACCTGAATACCTTAACTTTTAACAAAAGCCTCTTTCACGCAAATGGAAATTTCTTTTTCATACCATGAATCACTGCATTAGTTATAAAAGCACCTCTTGTGATCAAATTCCCACTAATATTGCCACAGCAGTAATTTGTTTAGCCACTAATCAGAAATATAGTTTTTCAAAATAAATTTTTAGTGGCATGATACGACACTTGGATGTAACTAAGAAGTTTGTAATGTATCCAAGATTTTTACAAATCTTTTTGAGTAATCAGTTAAAAAAATGATACTGTCCCCTTGGTTACCTCTTATCTCATGATATAAGTACATCCCCTAACTAAAAAGGTCTTGACATTTTTATGGTTTTTAATAAAGGGTATGTTCTTTTTTTTATTGGAAAGTGTTACACCTTTATTTTTTTTGACTTTATTATGTTGGGTTCAACAAAATATTCCTACAGAGGTGTGGGTGAGCTTTCAGAAGGGGGGAAAATGACAATCATATATTCCTTACCCATACTCGCATCTCCTCCTCCTCCCAAGTGAAGGTCTATTTGATTGCTACTAATTTAATGTTTATGTTTTATACCGTGTTACCTCCTAATTCTCCCATTCAGACCATAGTACACTGAAAAACCTATACTCCCTGGACCTTTCACATATTATTCATATTCCTGATTCATTTATCCAAAGGGTTCGTGTATTTGGGTGGGAATTCATGGAGAGTTTTCAGTCATCCGGTCGATTTCATAGGTTTACCCTATAGGATTATTGAGGGATGGCGAATATGACCCACTCCAAAAGTGTGTGATGATGTCTATCTGATTATCTCCTTGTGTACACCACTTGAGCAAAGATCAAGCCAAAGAAAATTAAACACTTTGAAAGGCAAAAATCATGAAGGAATTAAGGAAGAAAAGCTAAACCCTATTATATACATCGCAAAGCTTGGATGCCATGGTGTGTGTTGCACGTAAGACAAGATTGTGTGCCAAAAGAAAAGAAACTTCTCTGAGATAAAAAACAATAAAAGGGGGTAACTAAAAGGAGTATTATCTTTATTTTACCAAAAGTGCCTGTAGGGGGTTAATCTGGTCAAATCTTCTTAAGGGCTATGATAACTCATCGATGTACATAAAATTTTAAGGGCAAGATTCAGCTGTTTGATGATCTTGATTGGATGATGCATTAGTATATACTGGAGACGAGGATGGCTCAAAGTATATTGAGGACGAGGGACAAGCCTCTGTGGTGACTTAAAGAGAAGGAAAGAATAGTACAGATTATGGAAGTAAGTTTTAATAATTGTGAAGCTCCCTTTTTTATTTTTTAAAGGGGGTGTTATTGTCAAAAGGGGGACCAATAAATATTTTTTTGTGGATAGGGTTTTAAAACTTTGAACAACTGAGAAAGGAAAATTAAGGGTAATAACAAGCAAATATAGAGAGGTACGGCAGTACACAAACAAGATTAAGTTAGCCGATTAGTAGGTCATATTTCGTGTTTTTGGTGAAAAGGTTATGCTGATCAAAATAAAAAAAATAAATAAAATTAAAGGGAAAAAAGTGCTACTCAAAAACAGCTTCAAAAAAAAAACAAAAAAAAAAAAAAAACATAAATCCTTCAACAACCCTACTCACTACAACTTTGCGCGTTTGTGATAGGGATGAGTCCATGCATTTAGTTTCTCTTTAATATAGTTCAGATATACTTGAAGGGATAATAAAAAAAAAAGGAAAAAGGAAGTAGAGATTAGGAATGTTGAAGCTTACTGAGAGACCAAGGCCTACTTCTACATGTTCTTATGTTAACATAGATGCCTCTTCCCAAGTTTGAATCCAAAGATAAAGGCAAAAAGATGATTTTTGGGATTGTTTTTTTTTTTGGTAAGAAGCTTAGTTTACATTGTGATTCTTGATACTGAATCAGATGATGTATCACTGAAGCTTTTGAAAAGATGAAGTTTTTTTTTTTTTTAAATAATGGTTGACTAAGGATGAAGAGTGGCCAGAGAATGGTTTCAAGTATAAGATTATGGGAAGTCTAAGAAGGTAAAAGGGGGGGGGGGGGGAGAATAGGTGTAGTCTGAAGAAAGAATAGGCTAACTAAGGTGGTCTTTCTCACTAATGAGTATGATTTTTCATACAGGCAAGGAATTTAGCATGCTACACAAGATTCTTGATGGAGGAGCTCTTAGTTAAAAAAGGAAGGGAATTGTGAGAGATAAGTTTACATTATTAATTAAAGAGCCAAAATTTATTTCATCTGATACCATTACTGAACAAATGAAATTTCTTGCTCAACAAAAGGTCTAAAGCTATCAGAAAATAAAAAATTAGAACCACTAATAAGAAATAGTTGAGAGAAGAAGTAAACCAATCAATGAATGACCTATATGAATGCATGTTGGTGGAAAAGATGCATTATGATTTTTGTTTTAAAAGACCAAAACCTTTGATGAAAGTGAAATACAGTGGGTTTTTTGTTTTTGAAAGATGATTGAAAGAAGCAAGATCCTAATTTACTTTGATTGCTTAATTCGATTCTTGATAGGGAATGAGAGGACAGAATTAATGGAGTTTAATTTAAAGACCCTAAAAAGAAGAGGGTTATCAAAGAAACTCTAAGGGAAGAAGATACAACAAAGGTACCTGCTGAACAAGATATGAACCTAGTGATCAGGATGCGAGTGGGATACAAAGTGAAAAAGGAAAGAAAGAGATCGTGGTCATCGTGAAGTTAGGACTAATTTGTTTTAGGAATAAGCGCCAAATAGGACCCCGCGGAATACTTTCGCAAGCAATTACCTTCTCCAGATTGTGCTTTTGATTTTTTAATTTCTTTTGAGATTAATGTTGAATGGCATGAGACATAGAAAATGTCTAAGGATTGCTTACTTTTAATTAATACATCTAGATTAGTGTAAAGTTTTCATGAGACAAAATATTTTATTGCTAGGTTTTTGCACAAGGTTTTAATCGATAGATAGGACAATTACTTGTTGTATACATAGTTATTTCGGCACTTTAGGGCATTTTAATCTATTTCTTTTTCTTAATTGGAGGTATTATATATTTTTGATAGGACAGGATTTGTTTTCATTTATTTGACTTGGTGTTGAAGCAATAATCAAAAAATCACACCAAAAGGATTTTGAGTTTGATTCTTTGGGGTGACTTGAAGATTTTATGATAGAATCCTTAAAATAAGAAAATGTATCAAGTCGTGTTTTCTAGATAATTCACCAACAAGAATGGGAGATTGTCATATATGAGGACTGTATGAAGCTTGTGGAGTTTGCAGACTAGAGCTTTATGGATCTGGGACAGTTATTCTACATGCTAGTTGAAGAGGGATCCCTCTTCTAAGGAATTGTTGAAAGAATGCTTGGAATTTAGGATTTGGTGGTTGAAGAGGAAAGTTACGGCTGCAATACATTTATGGAGTTAAGATTTCATTATAGCAACCATTTAATTAGGTTGTTATTTGTGGTTTTTGAGAATGCGGAAAAAGGTGAAGGGTTTTTGGGTGTGGCTCTACACACCACTACAATAAATGGTCATCAGTTCAACATGCTTAAAGGTTATAAGAATTTGGTGCAGGCTAGTCCATTAAGAGGTGGGATAGAGGGGAGGAAAAACGGGGCTTTGTGTCTGGGTTTGGGGGAGTGCGGGTGTGTTAGGGGTAAAGGGTACTTCTCTATAAATCCGTTTATGGTTGAACAAATTTTCAAAAATTGTAGGTGTCTCTACTACTCACCTTGTCCTCACAGTTTAAGATGTTGGCTAGTCCAGGGACTCTAAAAGTTCCTGGTTAAAAAAGACTAATCCAATCGTATTATTAGCTAGATAGATTTTCGCTTCTCTTACTTTTTCCTCCCCTCCTTCCTGGTTTATTGTTTATTTGTTCTCTTTTGTTATATGGTTCGATGTTCGATTTTTATCCACATTGATTGGAGAGTGATCTTCAAGCTATTAATAGATTTGATTAGTCTTTACCAGGAACTGTTTGTTCTTGGACTAAAGCAACTCTTATCTGTGATGGCAAAGGCAAGCGTGAGTTGTTAAGTTTTGAGTTTGAGATACTCCTAAATTTTGGTGGTTAAATTGTCAAACCCATATACGGATTTGAGGATAAGAAAGTCTTTACCACAAGCCGTTTTCTTATGGAACTAGCCAAATTCTATTACATGTTAAGCATGTGAACTGTATGACCAATTATTGTGTGGTGGTTGGCAACACCCAAACCCTTCTCATTTCCCATTCTCAACATTACTCCTCATTAAGATGATTTATTGCTTAATGATTCTTACATTGTAGTGCTGCAGTACTTTCCTTTCAACCTTTCCAATCCTAAAAATCAAAGCTATTCTTTGCAACCCATTTTCCTTTAGGAGGAGAGGGTGGTACCCTTTCTTGCAACTTAGCGTAGCTTATGTTAGATAACTGTCCCCATCCCTTTAGCAGTCTTATTTAGTATTTCTCTAGGTTTTATCAATCTCCTCAAGCTTCCAGTACTGTCTCATATGAACAAATCTCCAATCCCACCTTTACATTCTTTTTTTCAGAATTTTTTTTTATTCTAGAATTCACCTTCTCACTCCTTGTGATCATTTTTCTTATATGTTATAAGGGAGTTTATAAGGAGGTATTCTCATCATAATCTTCAAAGTTCTTACTCCCCAAAGGATATACATCAACTCAATTTCTCTTTGGGGTGGCTGTGATTTTTTTAGTTGTGTTCGTGTTGTTGTGTTTTATTTTTGGTATTTTATTGCTTTTTCACTCCACCAGTCTTATACAAATGAAATCAAATCAAGTCTTATCAAAAATTAAAGTTACTCCATTAGTAGTTAAGTGCCCTAAAGTGCCCAATTTAATTACTATTGTAGACAACAAGGTGTAATTCTATTAGTGATTAAACCGTGTGTGCAAACCTTAAGCAATAAAAGATTTTGTCTCCATAATTTCAACGGATTAATGGTTTTATTAAATGTAACATCCTTAGAATTTTCTATGTTCATCTTCACTATCATCTCTCGAGCTGTGGTCTTGGCCTTTTCTCTAGCAAGCATCTTCACTTGAGCATCTTTCTTTTTCTTTTGACCCTGTCTGTCATTCTTGTTCAGCATAGGTTACCTTTGTTGTATCTTCTTCTTTGAGTTTCTTTGTACACCCTCTTCTTTTAGGGTCTTTATTTAACTCCTTTATCTTGTCTCTCATCCTCTTGCAGTTATTAATAGCAACAAAGTTTTTAAGTTTTGATCTTTTTGCCTCTTTCCATCTTTAATCTTTCATATAATACCTGTATTTCCTTTCAAAGGTTTTGCGTCTTCTTTAAATCAGAATGCTTCTTTTCCACCACACAACATGCTTCAAATAGGTCTTATATGGTTTCCAGCTGATTTCTTATAGGTGGTTTATTTCTGATAGCTTTAGACCTTTGTTGAGCAAGAAATTTCATTTGTGCAGTAATGGTATCATGAAGAAATTTTGCTCTTTATTCAATGGTAAACTTCTCTCTTTCTTCCTTTTGAAGCTCTTCCAGCATGGAATCTTGTCTGCATCTTTTCTTATGCCTTGTATGAAATCATACTCAATAGTGAGAGCAAACCTTAGTAGCTTCTTCTTAGCTAAACCTATTTCTTTTCTCTTCAGCTTTCCATTCTTCTTGAACCTTTAGGCACCTCTTCATCTTAAGCCAGATTTTAAATTGTTTCAGCTTCAGTGATATCATCTGAATTAAGTATAAATTCCTCTTCATCAATCATCTTTTTGCCTTTATCTTTTGGATCAATCTTGGGAAGAGGCTTCAATGTTAACACAGATCTTGTTGAAGTAGGCCTTGGTCTCCAATGTAAGTACTGATCTTGTTGATGTAGCCCTTGGTCTATCTGAATCTTCAGCATCTTTGATCTCAACACCTTTTTGTTTAGCCTTATTTTGGCTCATAGATACCAAAAACTCAGCAATGGTCTCATCATCTCTGAAAACAGTTGTAGGAGCAGTACTTTCATCTAAAGTTCCATCTTTTGGCTCAGCAGTACCTTCATCAAGCTTGTCGGTACTAACTTCTACTTCTTTTGGCTTAGCGGTACTAACTTCAGGCTTGTCAGTACTAACTTTTGGCTTGTCAGTACCTTCATCTGGCTTGACGGTACTAACTTGATCTTCAGTACTAACTCCCTTTTGTGTACTTTCCTTCTCTTCAAGCACCACAGAGCTTGTCCTCCCCTCATCTTGAGCATCCTCAGACTCCATGTAGTCCATTGCATCATCCACAATATCATCAAGATCATCAAAAGCTGGATCTTTATGCACTGTAGGTTCAGCTTTGGCAGGTTTCCTCCCCTGTTTGGATACAGACTCCTTTTGCATCCACTTTGTCTTCAATGATTTCTTTCCTGCCAATCTTTGCTTCATGGATACACTCTTCATCCAAGCTTTGTGATGTGTGATAACAGGTTTGGCTTTCTTCTTAAGCTTCTTGATCTGTGCCTTCAAGTGTTTAATTTCTTTGGCTTGATCTGTGACCTGTTTACATAAAGACACACAAAGATCATATACACTTTGGAGTGTCAGGCCATCCTCATTTCCTGATAGGGATCTATCACTGGATGACTGACCTCCATGATTCCCACCAGAACCCTCTGGAATGGAATCAGGAATAGGAATAGTAGGTGAAGGTCTGGGAGATGGGTCAGGCTGTGTCTCATGTTGGTCTGCACTTGGGTGAGGAGGAGAGGGTGTGGGTTGAGGTTCAGATTGTCTTTCTGAAGCTTCACCCTCATCCTCAGTTGGTTGAACCAACATAGATTCAAACAAAGGTGTGACATTCCCTGAAAAATGTTTTCCCTTTTTAACCATAAAAGAGAAAACTTTACTAGTCAAAGCATTAATAGGGAAGTGGTCTAAAGGCACAGGCACATTCTTTAGCTGTTTATCCAAAAAGACTGAAATAAATCTTGGATACATAACAAACTTTTTCTTTGCATCCAAGTGTCTCATCATACCATCAAAAATTAATTTAGAAAAATTATATTTCTGATTAGTGGCTAAGCAAATCACTGCTGTGGCAATATTAGTGGGAATTTGATCCCAAGAAGTACTTTTAGAACTAATGCAGTGATTCATAGTATGAAAAAGAAATCTCCACTGGGGTGAAAACAGGGCTTTGTTAAAAGTTAAAACAGTTAGGTCCCCCTCATACCCCATTAGCTGAATAGCATCAAATATAGCCTGATTATGCAAAGAATCTATCCCATCAGCATCATCAAAAAGAAGATCACTTCTTATTGATGCCTCTGAGATATTCACAGGCTTGCCAGCTACTTTGGCAGTAATATACCTAACATTGTTGATTATTTTGGATTTAGCAGACATCCAAAACTGTTCAACAAATGTAGTAGAGACTACAGGACTTACAGTGAGAGCATAGTGAATGGAGCTTCGTGTAAGAAAGTCTATAATCTCATGAAAATCTGTATTCCCATCAGTCTTTTCCAAGTAAGCGACCATGTTGTGTTTAGCACAAGATTAAAAATAGCCATATGTGTAGGAATGATGATCGCTCAAGTGATTAAAAGATTATGGAGTTTGTTAGAAGAAGGCGATTAAGAGAGATTACGTGAGTAAATTGTGCAATTGAGATGGGTTTATATAGGTTGGACAAACCCAAAAGCAAAGAAACCGATACAATTTACACTTTAGACCCTTGGCGGTATTTTCTCCAACGGCTTTATAGCGGTACTATCTTTGCCCAGCGGTACTAACTTTGCACTATCGGTACTAACTTTTGTCAACCAAAGAATGAGCAAGTCTGGCAACAAGAGTTCTTCAGTACCATCTATATCTCTTTCCAATGACTCTCTAAAACCCAAACAACTCCATGAAATTCATCACTATGGTCAAAATCCCTCTGCTTAAAATATTTCATACAACATGTATAACAAATCATCGTGCATCCACTATAATTGTAGCTACAAGATTTAATAATCCAATCGCTAACATCCAAAAAGTTAAATCTTGGACATCATATACTTTGGTGAGAAGGTCTGCACAACATTGATGATCGTATGAATCTTGATAAATTCTATCAGTCTTTTTCATAGCAATCTCTTATAAATGAAATCGAAATTTGTTATGCTTGGTCTTTAAATGGAAAAGGATTCTTGATAAACACGTATAGCGCTCTAATATCAATATGGATTTGGTGTTTCATGAAATTAAATCCATATCACATCATTGATTCTGTTTCCATAATTCTTGCCCACCAATTGTTAGCAGAATGAACATAATTCTGCCTCAGTAGTAGAATTTGCCACAATAGTCTGCTTCTTGTATTGCCAAGATATCAATCTTCTACCAATAAATTGAAAGCCACCTGTTGTTGATTTTCTGTCAAAACTGCTCCTCCATACTAAATCATGAGGTGTAAGCTTAAGTTCAAAAGGTAAATCCCTAGGATACCATAAACCTAATTTGGGTTGATGTTTGAGGTACCTAAAAATACTTTTTACTGTAATTTAAGCGTAAGGCTTTTGGAGTGACTTGAAATCTAGCACAGGCACAAACAACAAACATGATGTCTGGCCTTGATGCATTCAAGTACATTAGAGAGCCAATCATAGACCTGTAGACATGTACATCTACATCTACACCATCTTCATCCTTGACTAGTGGTTTATTAGACTCAATAGGAGTAGTAGCTGTTTTGATGGACAAAAAATCAAACTTCTTTAAGATGTCAGCTACATACTTATCCTGACTAATAAAGATTACATCAGGTTGTTGCTTCACTTGATGTCCCAAAAAGAATGTGAGTTTACCCATGGAACTCATCTGAAATCTTTTGTGCATACATTGTTCAAACTCTATACACATAGACTTCTTTGTAGAGCCAAAAATAATGTCATCCATATACACTTGGACTAACATAATGTCACTCTTTTTCTTCTTGATAAACAATGTTTTGTCTATGGTACCTCTTCTGAAACCATTTTCCATCAGAAAAGAAGAAAGTGTCTCATAGCAAGCTCTAGGAGCTTGATGTAGACCATAAAGTGCTTTGATAACTTTATAGGCTTTGTTTGGATGAGCAGGATCAACAAAGCCTGGAGGTTGATGAACATACACTTCCTTTTTAATAGTGTCATAAAGAAATTCACTTTTAACATCCATTTGGTAGATAGTAAATCCCATATATGATGCAAAGGCTAAAAATAACATAATTGCCTCAATTCTGGCAACAGGTGCAAAAACCTCATCATAATCTATACCTTCCTCCTGTCTAAATCCTTGTGCTACAAGCCGTGCTTTGTTTTTCACAACAATACTTCTCTCATCCCTCTTATTCTTGAAGACCCACTTTGTGCCAATTACCTTTTTCCCATATGGCAAATCAACAAGTACCCAAACCTTCTATAGTTTGAACTAAAACAATTCTTCTTGCATTGCTTCAACCCAGCTTTCATCTTGTAAGGCTTGTGATATAGTCTTGGGTTCTTTTTGAGAGAGAAAACATGCAAACAAACAGTTCTGATGATCCTTGTGATTAGTTCTGATCTGTTTGTGAATGTAACTTACCAAGGCTTGTTGTGCTGAAGAAGCCTTTTGAATTTTCCCTCTTGTTTGAACTGCTGATGTGGGATCTCTTAGAATTTGTCCTTTTAGATAATCCTTATGAATTCTGAGTGTAGGAATAGGGCTAGCAGCAATGGTGTTATCCATGTTGTTAAAATCAGCCACTGCTCCTACATCTTCATCATCATCATAAGCTCCATTGAATATTCCATCATTTAGAAGAGTATCAAAAGCATCTTCCAAATCAGGCATATTTGGATCAATAGGTAAATCAGCATTAGGGAGAGTAGATGCATCAATAGGTATTTTTCCTCCAAGATAGACAAATGATGATTCACCAGCATTTTCACCTGTGGGAGTACGATCAGCACAACATATGGGCGGTAGCAGTACTAACAGATGACCTAGCAGCACTAAGTTTTTAAACTGGTAGTCTGAGCTGCCTCTTATGAGATGCAGTATTTATTCCTCTTTCTTTCTTCAAAAGCTGCTGTGTATCACCCAGTAGCTTTAGCAACCACTTTCTTGAGCAATCATCTTCTCCGAAGTTCATCATGCAGAACTTGTATCATCTTCTTCTCTGATGTTGTCCTACTACCTTGTTCAACATCTCTTAATCTTGTACATCAATATCTTTAGGATGAACTTTCAAAGGTTTTTCATGTGCACTGGAGCCAACATCATCTACTAGAATCCTTGACCTAAATGATGGTGTAGTGGAAGCAGTATGTATTCCTGAGTAGGGTTTTTTATCTTTTCCTGATGAACCTGCAACATAAGAATCTTGTGTACATGCATCCACATTAACATGATTTTCTACACTAACAGGAATGATAGTTCATTGAATTGGTTAGAAAATCAAGATCAAACATCCGAATTAGGACCAGTTCCCTGCCCACAATTTGGTTGAATCTTCAAGAAAATCAATGTGCAGATTCTCTTCTACCCTTTTGGTCCTTTTGTTATATACTCTAAAAGCTTTACTAGAGGTAGAGTATCCAAGCAAATAACCTTCATCAGATTTCCCATCAAATTCGCCCAAGGAATCTAAGGTGTTTAAAATGGTCAAGGGGAACCCAAAAGGTCTCATAAAACTAATACTAGGTGATTTACCTATTAATAGTTCATAAGGTGTCCTTATTGAGGTTTGGTCACTAATAACCCTATTCAGTACATAGCAAGCAATTTTAACGCCCTCTGCCTAAAATGGGAATAGGTAAAAGTGAATCTGCTAACATAGTTCTAGCTGCCTCAATTAGGTTCTGTTTTTCCTTCTGTACCACCAATCTGCTGGATGTTCTAGTCACACTAAACTTCCTTTTATTCCTTTCTTAGCTACTAAATTTCATTAATAGCATGTTCTAAACAATGTCCCTATATCACATCTAATGATTTTAACATTATGATTCAATTGGTTTTCTAAGCCTATGATAAATTTACAAAGGATTTCAGATGTTTCATCCTTGGTAGCTAAGAAAAATACCCAACTAAATCTGCTAAAATCATCAGTCATGAACCAATACAGTACTTTTCCTTTTCCTTGTTAATACTTTTCTACAAAGACAGGTCTAAATAAGTCTCATATAAAGATAATTCCTATGGGCTTTCTGAATGATTCTATCTAACATGGACCTTACAGAGTCCTTATTCTTTACCCTTCTTGCAGGCAACACAAGTGTGGTCATTCACAAAAACTTTTGAAGGTAAACCTCTAACTAGGTGACCTTTAACAAGTTTGTTTATATTTTTGAAATTCACATGACCTAAAATCATCCATTGCCATAAATTTAGGACCATTTGTATTGCATTTTCCAATATAACAAGTTATAACCATCCAGAGGAACAATGGTATTTAAGTCAAGCTGTACACATCATCCTTTCTAGGAGCTCTAAGTACAACTTAACCTTCCATCAAAGAACTAAAGCTAGGAGTCAGGATAAGGCATTCAGTCTTAGTAAAAAGGACACTATTTTTCTTGTCACACATTTGTGAGACAGAGAAAAGGTTAAACTTAAGTTCATCTACAAAATAAACATCATCAAAGTCTAAATTAGCAGTTCTGATTTTACCTTTACCCGTTATTTTACCTCCTTTGGGATCACTTCCAAAAGCCATAAAGCCTCCATTGTAATCTTCATAGTCTGAAAGATAAGCTTTGTTGCCAGTCATATGGCTAGAGCAACCACTATCCACCACTACTGCGATGAACCCTGTACCAAGATCTCTTTGATTGCCCCTACACAAAAATAAGAGGAAAAAAAAAAGAGAATTAGTATCTCTTAGGGACCCAAGCCATTACAGACTTGGAAATCCCTTTTGGGTCAACATACTCAACCTTCTTGAGCATGAATGATCTACTGTCTTTGGACACATGATCCAAGTAATTTCCCTTAGGCCTCCAAACCCACCTTGACTTTTTAAGGTCAGTATCCATCTTACCCTTACCAGTATTAACTACTGCTCTTGTCCCAGCAGTAGTCATATTTTGAACCCCAAAAGTTTTAACATCTTGTTTTAAGTCTTTGGGTCTAAAAGCTGGTTTTATGTAGTAAGACCTCTTGATAGGTGAATATGAGCCTCTTGGTCTTACATTGTCCATTTTGGATAAATTGGTCTAATAGCACCACTAGTTTATGCTATTTTTGGGGCAAATAGTCTAACAGTACTAACAGGCCTAGCAATACAAACTGGCCTAGCAGTACTAACTGGCCTAGCAGTACTAACTGGCCTAGCGGTACTAACTTTGTGAACTGCTCTTTTCTCATTTTGCTTAACAGGAGTAATCAAACCTGTTCTTGTTAGTACTCCTGATGGGATAAAAGTCTTTCTTAAATGAGGGTATTTTGAAATTTTTTGATGATTAACCCTTTTAGTATTATCCCATACTGGTTTGTCCACCCTTGGACCAGTATTGACCATAGTTTTCAGCTTAGGTTCTTGACTCTGTTTGTCATGAAAATTACAATCTTTGATCAAATGGTCAGTACTTTTACAGACAAAGCAAGCTTTTATTTTCTTAAAACCAATTCCTTGTTTCTGAGAAGTTTGATCAATTTTATCAACTCTAGTTTTAACTGTTTGAGTCTCATTAGTCTTAACAGGACTAACTGTTTGCACTTCAGACACATCATCCTCATCATCTGAGTTCCAATCCTCAATGATAACTTTATCTTTGTTAATGTTTGGTGTAGACACAACTGATTCATTGACAGACTTAGGTTTTTCAACATTTACTTCATTTGTATTACCTACAGTCTCACTAGTTTTAGATTTACTAGTGTCAGCATTAAGCTCAGTTGTTTTTGACTCAATGATTTTCTTTCTAATGGCATATTCATCTAGACCTGCAAATGATATGTCAGCTCTTGGGGTTAAGAAGTTCCCTGTTATAGGAGGGGGAACTGTATGATACCCATCTGCTAGTGTGGACTCTTCATCACTAGATCTGTCATCAAAAACACTCAAACTAATCTCACTATCAGTTTTAGAATTATTACTCATTTCATTCAATTGTGTGCCATATCCTAAACCAATTTTATCTCTAGCACTCATTTGACTATTGAGTAATTCATCAAGATTCTTGGATGTTTCTTCCTATTTTTCTATCTTTGATTTAAACTCATCTCTTTCCTTAACAGCTTTCTTTAATTCCAGGCTAAGGTTGTTAATTTTTATTTCTCTGCATTTAAGCTCATAGTTTTGAAACTTATATTTTTCACCCCAAGCCAATTCATTCTTTTCATGTACAAGTCTTGCTCTGCTATGTTTTTCTCTTTCACTATCATAATTCTTTTAAAGAGTTTTAAAAGATTCAAGACATTGTTTAGAACATTTTTGTACCTCATTGTCAGAAGAACTTGATGAGCTTGAAGAAGAGATTGCCATTAAAGCATAGTTGACTGGTTCTATTTCAAAATCATTACTCCAGTCATATCCTCTTAGACCATCTTGAGCCACCAGTGCCTGTGATGAAGATTCATTTGTTGGTGCATTGCTCCTGCCATTGTCACCATAAGATCTTTTCCCTTGATTCCTTCCAGATCTGCATTCCCTAGCAAAATGCCCTTTTCTGTGACAGTTGTAGCACTCAATTTTTGATTTATCAAGTGAAACAGGTCATTTTTCTTTGAAATCCATGTTCCTTCCTGTCTTCTGAATGAATTTTCTCACTCTGACAGTCAACATAGCCACCTGCCATCTAAGATCCAATTCTTCCAAGTCATCTTCATCAATTTGCTGAAAATCCTCATTTTCAAGTTGAGGACTGGTTGTTGGTTGTGCAAAGAAAGAGCATGCTACATCATAAGCACATAGGGTAGATGAAACTTGAATAATTCCACCAGCAGTACTAACCCAAAAATCTCCACCGGCAGTACTAACTTCATTAGTACTGCTAGTGTTCTCAAAGGAAAGAAATGCCAAGTTCTGAGAAGTAGAAGTGGAACTTGAAGACCTTTTCATCTCATCTTTGTAGACCCTAAGGTTGTTGTAGAGGTCATCAATATCAATCTCATCAATGTCTGGCTTATTTCTCATGATTAGAGCAATTTGATTCCATGAAGGAGGAAGACTTCTTAGGAACTTCTAGTTGATATCTTCCTTTGATATTGGAGCACCATGAACCTCCAATTGACTTATGAGTTTTTGGAACCTATCATAAGCCTTGTCCAGACTTTCATTTGATGCAGTAGAAAAATTTTCAAACTGATGTTTTAGAACATTTTTTTGCATCTTCTTGGATGCTTCATTACCTCCAAACCTTGATTTGATTGCTTCCCATAGTGATTTAGCATCTGCAACATTGTGAAACTTGAGAGGGTATTCATCAGGTATTGCTAAAAGCAAGATGCTCTTAACTCTTTCCTGATTCCTTTTAGCAGCCAGTTGTTTGGCAGTCTTAGGAGCAGGAGGAGCAGATGTTTCTCCAGTTGGTGCAGGCTCTTCTTCTAGATCTCCATTGACAATAACATCCCATAGGTTATGGTCTGTGTGATAGATATATTGTTGCATTCTCATGCTCTAAATATCATATTCTCCCTTCTTGCTGATAGGGATTTTCATTGCTGTGATAGTGGGTGGAGGAATGTCTTGTTCTGTCATCTTACAATTGAGTTTTTCTTATTCAGAGTTTCCACACAAGCTCTGATACCACTTGTTGGATCGTTTACTAAATAGATCTTAACCTTTAGCTTGTATGGTTTGTTCCCTTAGATAAATTCTATAGCAACAATAAATGAAACATTGATTTGACACTATTGATTATCGGCGGAAACTAGATAAATAATGCTAAGAAGAACAATAAAAGAAATCACAAAAGAACCTTTATATTATCAACTTGAATCTGCCTAGGTACAGATTACAAAGACTATGAATGCTAATCGTCTCTTATTGATCTGTGTAGAACTAATCTGCGAACTAGCTTAGGGTTTGCTTTTATAGACTAAAGGAAACCCTAATGGGCTTACAAAACGCGTATAAGATCATGCTATCCTTTCCTAAGATATCTCAATTCTATCTTTTAACGGTAAACTAACTATTTTATACTCCGGTAACTAACTATCTTATCATTACTAACATTTTGTACTGTCACAACAATTTACAGACTGGTACTAACTAATATAACTTAACGGTACAAGACCAAAGAATGCATAATTCCCAACAGTCCTATGAGTGGGCTGCTGTGCTTATTGGGTAGTTCCTCAAATGTAGCTGGCTATTTTAGATTCTACAAATATAGAGAAAGCACAGTCAATCTTTAAATATGAAAAAATACTGATGACTCAATCGCCATTTTCACATACAAAATCAAAACTAAAATATCTTCCTCTTCTCCATCCTAGCTCACAAGCTCAGACACAACACATACTCGTTTTCATAAATTTTCTAAAGGCTTTGCAAGAATAATATGTAAAGGATTTAAATTAGGGTTTTAGTTTGATAGTTTGGATTAACTTGCATCTCTAAGACTTTAAGCATCTAAACTTCATTTTTGCATTCATTATATCACATATGAAGTTTTTATGTCACCTAGATATACTTGTATACAAGAAAAATGAATTAAAACTTGATTGTAAAACCTCTAAACTGGGCTATTTTTAAGTTGCCCCCCCCTTGTGTGAATGAATGACCACTTAAAAGAAAGCTTTCGGTAATTTCTATTTCTTTCACCTAGTAATATAATTTCTTAAGTGCATTTCTAGAGTTGGTCACACAATAGTATGAATTGTATCCATTTTTTGAATGATTTTTTTGCAAGTTTGTGTATGAATCAAAGTTTGAAACTGTAGTTTGTAAAAACGACACCGTAAGAGTGTTACATAGTAGAGCCTTAGAAATTTTGGTAATAACATCTTAACTAAACTCACAAGTTGAAAGGACCCTATAGGGTATTAACAATTGAGATATGACCTAAAACCAAGTAGTTAAGTTTTTTCCGAAATTCGCTTTAAAAAATCCAATCTAATAGCTTTTTGAGTGTCTAAAACTTATCTCCTTAGTATGGGGTCTTGATATTTTGAAATTAGACATGTTTACCTTTAATCGAGCCTTGAATGAGCAAAAACGGATAAGAAACGAAGGAATTATGGCCGTTTTAAGTCGTTATTTAAGTTGGGACAGCAAGCTTTTTAAAGGGTTTTTGAGACTAAAATTGTATTTCACTTATTTTTCTTAAGTGTTTGGTCTTACAAATCTTTACATAAACTTAATACAAGTATATAGGGGTGATGTAACTTCATTAACCTCATATGCATTAGTTTCCCATCATGTCATAAACCTAAAGCGTCCTTATATTAAATTAGGTCGTGGTTAGGACTTGTGCTATTTTATACTTGATCGTATTTCTCGGTTGTACGATTTGCTTGAGGTGAGTTTCATAGCCCCACTTTTTACCTGTTTTACGATTATTTTGTATACATGCTTGTTTTTCATATGGACACAAGTAGCTTTTAAACAATTACGGATTAGCCTAAGTACCTGTAATCTCGCTTTTGGCCCCATTATCATGAACCGTTAGTTACTGTGTGTAAGCACGAATGTTGTAAATAGATCTATTGGGATTGATATCCCCGTCCGGGTAAGTCGCGCTTACTTGATCGGAGGTATCGATCAAACGAACGTATGCCATTTAGGGAACTTGGGTATTTTGGGATAAATACTCGCAGGGGCAACAACTTGCATTGATTTGCAAGACACTGTTTTTGTTAAGGCTTTGGTGTCATGAGCTTAGTACAATCGTAATAGCTTTTAGAGTAAACTGCAAAATACATCCCTGTGGTTTGCAATTTCTCACACAATTCATCCATGTCAGAATCTTTTGGCAGTTTACATCCTTCGTTAGGCACACGTTAGACATAATACATCCTTAAGGACGAACGATGCAAAAAAATTTCCTTTATCTTCTAACGAGGGCACCCTTACCTAGTTTCACATATCCTTGGTTCTAATTCATATTATCCTATCCCTAATTCAAATCTAGTCAAAAAGATCATTAGTGGTGGACACAGAAGATGATTTGTTGTAACGCACCTCAGCCATGCCGGACCAGAATAAAGACACCTCTTTGGACTGGGCAAGTTCCTTGCCCTTTGGACTGGTTGTAGTGAAAGGCCTGATATAAGCAAATAGGGAGAAACCATTAGCGAGGTGACGGAAATTCTAATCCGAAATTTATTTCAAGTCAGTGGGTTAAAGTTCAATGCTAACGTGTTGGCTTTTACGTTGACCTATGTAACAATGTTCTAACCCCTTTTTATATTAAGTTCATAAAACGTTAGCATGGAACTTTAATCCACTGACTTGAAATCAATTTCGTAGAAAAGGCGCAGATATGTCACAAAGTATAACTGCTATTAATGACATAAGATTTTATTTTCTTACCTTCGATGCAACAGACAAAAAATCCATATCTGCGCCTTTACTACGAATAAAAAGAAAACCACTGTTAACCATACTAATTTCAACCCTAGTTTCTGGCCCGTTTTAGCACCTAGACACCCCGATTTCAGCCCCCAAACCCACCAATTCCAACCCCTAAACCCATACGTTTCATCGGTCACCATTTCAGCACCAAAACCAACTACCTGGCGATCATTCTCAGCTTGTAACCAATGTTGTTCAAACTGATTGTCGTAAAGAACTTCTTTTAGTTTTGCTATTTGATCAAACAATGGCTTTATATGCTCTGTTAGTTACTTATTTGGCTCAGATTTTCAAGTGCGGACCAGGTAAAAGGTCATTCGACCCGGCATGGCTGCAAACACCATTTGATGGCGATGCCCTGCCAAGATACGGGTCGGTTTCACCTGACACAAACGCACAACATCATAAGTATCTTCATCGCCAATAATAAACTCCAAGTAATTTCATAAATAGGTATTATCAAATAGGCAAACAACCGGAAAAAAGAATATATATGTCATGGCTGCAAGCTTATTGAGCTTGCCCTGCCACGATGCAAATAATCTCAGCGTTGCCTAAATTCTGCCTTGCCAGGTCACAAACGATCGCAGCCTGTCAAGGCTTAGTCATCACAGGCTGTTACAACCCATACTATCACACACATGCTTGGTACAGGTGTAAAGCACATCAAACGCATAGACAATATCACCGACATCAGTCGGTGGCACTCTCTGCCATCCTTCCAATTTTCACAGAGAACAAACGCCGGCCTAGTATCAATTGTATATGCGATAGGAATATTTCCAAAGTTAAAACGCTCATCGTCAGCCACCAATCAACAACGCCACTCACCATAAACGGCGGCAACGAAGAGATTGGCGGAACCGAGCTCGATTCATCACGCTTACAGGCGGGCTTCTATTATGTATGCAACTGTAGAGGTTGCTGAGGCGGGCGATTCTCGCTCTCTGCCATCCTTCCAATATCCGCAAAATCGGCTCCAAGATTTTGACCCACGGCTAAACAGAAGGGTCAACCCAGCATGGCTCTCGCCAAACAAAAGAGAAGGGTCAATCCGCCATGGATGCAAATCCAATTATTTGCCCTGCCAAAATGCGGTTAACTTCCCCTCTACACGCATTTTCCAACATTTATGAGAACCAAAACAACAACATGTTGAACATGCAGTAACTAAATCTAAAAAAACCCTAACCCTAACTAATAGAAGAGATAAAAAATACTTCAATCGAGAAAAAATATTACTAACCCCAGAAGCAACAATCGTAACAACCACACAAAAACAAAAACCCCATCGAATGCAATCACATCGTTCAACAACGAAACCTCACAAACTGTGACAACCACAGTATGTTAGATAGCACAAAAACAAAACCCCCATCGAATGTAATCACATCGCTAACCACAATATATTAGAGAGAGAAAGAGACATGATCGTTTAGAGAGAGAGACGGTGATACTGTCAATGCGTTTGATGTGTGTGTTTTTATCAATGTGTATGTGGCTGTGGACACGTACCAAACATGTGTAAGGAATTTTTTTTAAATAAATAACTCGGGTTGGGTCGGGCGGGTTAAAGGCGTTTAAGGCAGGAAATGCATTTAAAGCATGCATCGGGAGGATAATCCTGCTCTTTAGTATAAAAGGTACAATTTCAAGACGTGCAAACACAAAGTCATTGTATCTTTTTTGAGTAAAGGGGGGGGGGGGGGGGGGGGGGAAAAAAAAAAAAGGGAAAAAAAAAAGGGGGGGAAACAAAAATGATATCTATGGCTTGTATTTTTAGTTATGTGTGGTTTCTTTACTTGTTTTCCTTGTATGGTTCGTATCCTTTTTAGTCAAATGTAATGTTTTATATGTGGCTTGTATTTTTAGTTAAATGTGGTTTCTTTACTTGTTTTCATTGTATAGTTGGTATTCTTTCGAGTCAAATGTAATGTTTTATCTGTAGCTTGTATTTTTAGTTAAATGTGGTTTCTTTACTTGTTTTTATTATGATGTAGTTAGCCTATGTAATAAGGTTGGACGATATGGTGCCAAACTCATCTAGATGAGTTTACAACTTGTGCGTGAGTCTCATTCCGGCCAAAAAGTCACCTCATTTTCCCCCTACTAGCTCGGTGAGTTTGGCAAGAATTGAGAGCCAACTATGTGAGAAACTCACATAGTGTGAGTTGTGATAATGGTGGGCCCCCCTTTTTATAGCCGTTTTATATTTAAAAATAATAATTTAAAACCCCACTTTTTACTTATAAATACTCACTATTTCATCTATTTTTATATTTTTATGCACAACTCTCTCATTTCATATACACTTCTCACATTCCTCATTTACACAAAACCTTCGACAAGATTTGATCGAACACTTGTCTCGTAATGCTTAGTATAAGCTTTATTTGTAATGTCTTTTTAATATTCGAAGTCTATGTAATGTTTTTAATTTATGAATAAAAGTTTTTAATTTAGTTAACGTTTTTTAAATTTCGTACGTTTACTTAACGTAAATATTTATTTTTTTAGTTTATGAATAAAAGTAGTTAAATAAAAAAATGTGAGTAAGGTGAGTTTTAGTTGTAAGGTGAATTCTTATTACGGTTAAAGGTGAGTTTTATTTGGAGAGAGAAAGCTGATGTGGCGCTGACGTGTCAGGTGAGTTACTCACCTCCATACCATCCAGCCTAAGGTGAGATGCGGGACTTACCCACATCCTATGTACTTATCTGTTTTTTTTA
>BQNB010034543.1:0-48385 GCA_026074375.1 Tanacetum coccineum
TTTCGAGCACGTCTTCATAATTAAAAGTTTTATCAAATAAATGATGTTTTCAAAATGTTCATGTCTGAGATGAACAGTAAATTTTATAAAATTAGTTTTATAAAAGTACTTATGTCGTAATCGTAAATTTTATAAAATTAGTTTTATAACTTTTTAGTTTTACCACTTTGTTACAATTCTATTACAACCATATGTACCATGTATCTTACATGCTTAGGGTCCTTAGTCCTTCATTTTTCCAAAGTTTGTCCAAGAATCACAAGATCCATGAGTTTACATTCCTATTTGTCTATAACTTTATATATGTATACTTTTTAAGTAACTTGTTTATATAAACGTTTTATATATAAACCACTCATGTACAATACTTATACATCTAGTATAACATGATATTAAGATCCATATATCATATGTAAGAGTTTACCAAACCATAAACAAGTGTAAAAATCCATTTTTACAAGTAAATACGTCCTTAGATGGTGATTAACTACATAAACATCATATATGCATGAAATCACAAAAGTAAAGAGATTAAGGTTTTTATGTAACCTTAATATGAAGTATGATGATGAACAATATGATCTAAACCCTTGTTTAGCAAATAAACCCTAGCTTTCAACACCTTGAAAACCCTAATTTCACCAAAACCCTAATCTTGAACTTTCTTCCTTTAACACTTGTAAACCTTAAAGCAAACCTTCTAAACACCTTAGGTTATCTTAGATATGATGTAGCAACACTTGTAAATGTGGTGAATAAAATTTGTATGGACTGTTTGTGTGGATTGAGTTTGGCCGTGGCCTATAAGGGTGACAAAGGGAGTGTTTTTATGTTTTTCACTAAGTAATGAGAGTGTATGTGTTATCTTTCCTATTTTAGGCATTATATACCTAGGACTTAGTCAAGGAACATCAAGAGGGTTTCATGGAAGTCTTAGTCATGACACTATTTAAGTTAGTAAGAAAAATATCTATATGTTCCCTAAATGAGAGATCATCCCATGAATTCTAGGAAATGGATTGAACTTTGATAATATCTTTGTATCCTATCTCATGAATCCGGCCATATAAGCTTATATGTGATGATATTTTGTAAACTTTGGGTATTGGGTACAATTATGGGTATTTGTTGAAGCGTAAAAATGTTTTGGTGGTTCCGGGAATGCCTAAACGTATTTTATCACGAAACGTAAACTCTTTACGTAACCAATAAAAATAAAATGAACAAAGTTAATAATTATACTCAAAATAATTACTTAACACTTGCTTGATGTAAACATTTAATTATTTGATGCCCGTTTACATTGAATGATAATTTTTAGCTTACGCGATTTAACTTAACGATTACGATTTAAAAGCAAACGCGTACAATACTAAAAATAAATAGTGAATATATTGACGTCGTAAATGACCCTAAAACACGGGGTGTTATATATGCACTCTTTATTTATTGTATTAATATTCCACTACGCATTTCTCATATGATAATAGCAAATACCAAAAGCACCACACCACCTATATCGACAAGAAATATATGATAATAGCAAATACCAAAATCATCATCAGAATGTCAACGAACTTGGGTGAATTCAGAATCTAAGGACCGAATGAGTGTATAGACACTATGGAGTTGCAAGTGGGACAATAATAAGTAGAGTTCGAATCGTTTAGAGATCGACCGCATCTTTTTTTGCTAATTATTGCATAAGAACAATGAATAAGATCATAATGGTATGTAGTCACTAAAGTTTGGACCCCAATGTTTTGCCAATTGAGATAATTACATGTATCCACTTGATTTTCATAATCACATTTAAAAGTTAAATTAATTATGCTTGCGTTTATCTAAGATTCAGTTTTTAAGGGTCACGCATAATTTCATTTTAATCTGTGAACATTTATCAAAGATTCTTAGTTATTCTCCATATCATTAGTATTTAATAGTTGGTACCTGCTAACCCATAACCTCTATAGGGTAATTGGTAAAATCGGACAGCGAGTAACGTACTAATGTGTCCAAAGAGTCGATGTTTTGGATAGAGTCGGATGACTTGCTACCATTCCTTTTCTTTTTCTTTTTTGTTATAGAATCAAACATGATAGTATAGTAACAATTATAAGGAGGTAGACTTGATGCTGGATTTTTATGCAGCAAATTAGCCTTTTCCTTGATGAGATTTTATGCAGCAAGGGTGGTTAGTCGGCTTATTAAGTTATAGAAATTGGTTTGGTCTAAGAAAGATTATTGCTTGAAACACTTTAATACCTTTTAGTTGTTTCACCAGCAATAAACAATAGCTTTAAACCGTAAGTACACATCTGATAGTATATTATTTGAGTCGGGTTTCATATGAAACTATATTTTGCAAAAAAAAATTGCAAATGTACGTTCTTAATCCTATTTCAGTTTGTTAAGGCTTTTATATTAAGTTATAGGTTCCTTTGAAAAAATTATGAAATTGAAGTATGAACAACAATACAACGGTGTCGTTATGGGTTTAAGATTTTTGGTATATATTTTAAAGTTTATGTATATATCACTTGTGATATTATACCTATTGATTAGGGGTTTATGGTTTGTGGTTAGAGGTTTAGGGTTTTTGGTATAGATTTTAGAATTTATGTATATATCACTTGTGATATTATATCTAGTGGTTAGGGGTTTAGAGTTTTTGGTATAGAGTTTAGTGGTTAGGGGTTTAGGATTTTTGGTATAGGGTTTAGTGGTTAGGGGTTTAGGGTTTTTGGTATAAGGTTTAGTGGTTAGGGGTTTAAGGTTTTTGGTATAGATTTTAAAGTTTATGTATACATCACTTGTGATATTATATCTAATGGTTAGTGGTTTAGAGTTTTTGGTATATGTTTTAGTGGTTAGGGGTTTATGGTTTTTGGTATAATTTTAAAGTTTATGTATATATCACTTATGATATTATACTTAGTGGTTAGGGGTTTAGGATTTTAGGTATAGATTTTAAAGTTTATGTACATATCACTTGTGATATAATACCTAGTGGTTAATGGTTTAGGGTTTAGGGTTTAGTGGAAAGGGGTTTAGAGTTTTTGGTATAATATCATTGATAGATAATGTATGAAAACAAAAGCAACCGATTGATAACTACCAAAAACGTCTCAAAACGGCTAAATACGTCCGAACACGGACGAAAACACGCAAAATATGGCAAAAACGCGCGAATGCGGACGAAAGTGTGCGAAAACGTAAGAAAACGTGCGAAAACGTAAGAGAATGTCAAAAAACAGACGAAAACGTGTGAAAACGAAAGAAAACGCGTGAAAACGAAAGAAAACGTAAGAAATCGTGCGAGAACATAAGAAAACGTACAAGAAAGTCTAAAAACAGACAAAACGCGCGAAAACAGATGAAAACGCGCGAAAGCTGACGAAAACACGCGATAGCCGACGAAAACGTGCAAATGCGGACGAATGCATAAGAAAATGTCCAAAAACGGACGAAAATGTGTAAAAACGAAAGAAAACGTGCGAAAGCGTACAAAGACAGAAGAAAAAGTGTGAAAACAGACGAAAACGTATGAAAACGGACAAAAACGTGCGAAAACATAAGAAATCGTGCGTGAACATAAGAAAACGTGCGAGAACGTCTAAAAAGAACGAAAACGCGCGAAAACAGAGGATAACACGCGAAAGCGTACGAAAACGTGCGAAAGCGGACGAAAACGTACAAAAACGTAAAAAAAACATACAAAATGTCAAAAATGTTGATTAATTGCAATTTGAGCAAGATTTGTCAACTCTACAAATAATGAGAGAGTGGTTAGTGTGAGTTTTAGTAAATTTACACTTTTGGTCCGTCCATTTTTTTTAATCTTAAATCTTGTCTTTTTAATATATTGAAATGGATGGTCTAGATTTGTTCCTTAGTATGTAAGGAGAAACTAATATGCAAAATAACTCACCTCTTATAATTTTATTATATAATTAATGCATACTAAATGGGATTTATATTTTTAAAGGAAGTTGGAATAAAATAACTATAGTTTAACCTATGATAGGATATTGGGATGTAATTGTTTGAAAAACCCACAAAACAATACTACTAGGTTGATAAGAAAACTCGGTTTATGTTGAACTTACTCATCTTAATGAATTCGTAATTTCTTTTTCCTTTTATATCACTCTACACCACAATTTTTGTGTGCACCTGATTGTTTTTCACTTTTAGTCCACACTAGACACCTCATAACAAACTACAGATTATAAAGTCACGTCTATAAAATGTACAGTATGAAACAACACCGTATATGAATTTTCGTGGTGAAACATTACTTTTTGCATTATCCATATCTCTATATTAAAACACAAGTTTAAGTTTGTTAATAACTTTCTTTTTAAGATTATCCAAAAGAAAAGGACACTTTTGTGTTTTGGCAAGTTGGCATGTTAGTCTCTCCGTCCTAAAATAATAGTCCAGTTTGATTTTTCATAGTCAAACTGGTTCAACTTTGACTTTAAATATTTTTTTTGTGTTATATAATAATTGATGAAAATTATACCAATAAAAAATATACTTAAAACCCAATTCATTTATATATTTTGCATCAAGTATTATATAACATACACAAAAATAAGCAAGGTCAAAGTTGAACCAGTTTGACTCTGAAAAGTCAAACTGGACTATTATTTTGAGAAAGTTTGACCTTTTTAAACATCCATGTTTAATAATGGATAATATTAGCTAGTTGTTATTGTCATGTTACGAAGGTTGACCAGATCAAAGAACGTGCTTAAGCATGCATAAATCTGTGTACTGTTCGTAAACTGCATGTACTGCCGTCCAATCCGTACCACTAAACTGAGTTTAGTAAACTCAATTACGCAATCACATGTTAATATTCTTTGCATATCTAAAAAACTTAACTTATGATGGAAGTTGTAGTTTTGATAAGTGCCTTACACTATCCATCTTCAAAATTATCTTTGTAGATGAAACTTATGAGTTTCGAGTCGAACAATGTTTTATATGCAATTCCTATCTACGAGATACACTTGATCTTGTTACGAGCTATTAGAACTCGTGCATAGCGGCAACGGTGTGTAGAAGATGTCTTGTAGATTTCGGTGACCTTATGTTGTCATCACAAAGAGTCCTTTGAACAAACAAAAAAAATGCATGTGTAGCATTAGTGTATAAATTATTTAACCCGGGCCTGATATTGTGTAATACGTAATAATATAATAGAAGTGCATGAAATTTTGTGTCCTTCATCAAATGTATCGCTTGCACTCTCTTGAAAACGGACGTGGTGTATAGTTTTGGACAAAATTTAATTGCAATCCATGTGTGTAGCTTAGTTTATTTTAACTTTTAGTTTTTTTTTGTTTTGGTCGTAAAAAGATTATACGAAGGCATGGGCGGAAACAAAAAAAGGGGGGGGGGGGGATGCCCCCAAGCGAAAAAATTGTATTGTAAAATTTCGAAAATATTTAGGTTTTTTTTTGTAATTTAACCTCTAAGAACTATTTTATAGTGTAGTTTAAAAAAAATATCAAAGTATGCTTCCTCTAGCAAAACTTTCTGGCTCAGTTCTTGTACGTAGATGATGTAAAAAAAATTGATAAAAGTAAATAAAAATGTGAAATTTGTGGATTAAATTGTAAAGTACTTTTAAAAATAATGAATTCCATTGATTTTTATGAGATTTAACATTTAGTATTTTGGAAGTGTGTTTAAAAAATTATTTCTCTCTAATGTTATAGCGAAGAGATGATTTATGGGAAAAAAATTTATATAAAAGTAAAAGTGGTTTCAAAACTTACCAAATTATGATTTTTTATATCTAAGACGTGAAATGTATATATGGTGTTTTATAACTTGTTTATGAATACATATTTACTTACTAAATTTGGTCTTTCTGTTAGCACTTGCTCGGCTACTTTTCATTCATATTATTTATTCAAGTTGCAGTATTCCTTGTTGATGACTTTGAATATCATTCAAGCTATCAAATTGTCAACTGCTTATAATGGTGATGATATGATTAGGCCACAAGAACAGGCTTAAA
Organism: Tanacetum coccineum; assembly: GCA_026074375.1. NCBI lineage: Eukaryota > Viridiplantae > Streptophyta > Magnoliopsida > Asterales > Asteraceae > Tanacetum > Tanacetum coccineum. The sequence continues at coordinate 6,038 of BQNB010034543.1, forward strand.
TGCCGGGAAAACATGATTGTTGATGGTGGTTATCGGTGACATTTAATTATATGCTATCCTCAACGTAACTAGTTTTTAATTGGTTATATTAAAATTTTACAATTATGACAATGTGAGTTTAGATCTCTTTAAAGAGTTAAGATATATTGTTTGCAGAAGTGATTGTCATGTTTAAATGACATACTTAATTACATGTTTAACAACGCTCACTACTCACTCGATACATGTAAAAATTAAAAGTTGAGATGCGGAAAGAGAAAATTTACATTTTATGTGTTAAATTTTTAATAATTTAAGCATAAAATTAGTCATGTCATTTAGACATGACAATCATTTTCCTATTGTTTATACCTACAACAAATTGGTCATTTGTTCAAACTTTTTTCTTCGCACTTTTATAAACCGTGCTTTTTTTTAACATATTCACACTTATGAGTGTGAAAAAATTATTCACGCTTATGAGTGTGAGTATTTGTTTTAAAATCATATTGTTTCAAAATCTTCACTCTTAAGAGTGAATTTTTTTAAAAATCTTCACACTTACAAGTGTGAAATTATTTGCTACACTCATTTTGTTCACACAAACTACACAAACTAAGTGCGAACTTTTCAACTCCACACACTATAAAGTGTGAACACGTGCCTTAATAAGTGTGAAAAATTAACTATTTTGTTGTAGTTATAATGAACGGGTGACGTGAAAATCTAAATGTTAACCTCAAAGACTTTTCTTAAGGAGTACAAATACAAATTTTTAATTACACAATTTAGAGGAGAGGTGGCAAAATGGTGGGCTGGGTTGGGTTTGAATCATAGGTCTAGATAGGTTTAGGTTTAGATAGGCATGGATCTAGATGGGTCTTCTAGAAACATGAGTCTAGATGGGTTTGGGAATAAATGGGTCCAGTCCAGATGGGTTTTGTTAACTTAAAAAAAGGTTTTATTTAGAAGCCAACGATGCTCTATATAGTAATCAAAGTGATTTACTATCTATTTTATACGTTTTTGTGGGTTTTGTACGTTATTGTCCGTTTTTACCATTTTCGTGCGTTTTTTGATCGATTTCGGACGTTTTCGACCGATTTTGTCCGATTTTGATCGTTTTTGTCCGTTTTTGTCTGTTTTTGACCGTTTTCCTCCCTTTTAGACCGTATTCGTCCGAGTTGTCAATTTTTCAACCGTTTTTGTCAATTTTTGACTGTTTTCGTCCGTTTTTTTATCGTTTTCGTCTGTTTTCGTGCGCTTTCGATTGCTTTCAAACTGATTTTTCCCGTTTTCGAGCTATTTTAAACGTTTTAAACGGTTTTGAACATTTCGTCCATTATTATATGTTTTTGTCCGTTTTCGTAAGTTTTCATCCAATTTTGTACGATTTTGTTCGTTTTAATACGTCTTTAACCATTTTTCTTTGGTTTCTTATGTTTCGTTCGTTTTTTACATTTTGTACTTTTTTATACTTCTTCATACGCTTTTATACATTTTTATAATAAATACTAGAGCGTATAAAAACGGAGAAACCATATTAAAAACTAGAGGTGGCAAAATAGGTGGGTCAGATTAGGTTTGTGTCACGAGTCTAGATGAGTTTAGGTCTAAACGGCAAAAAACGGCCAAAAACGAACAAATTTTGACAAAAAACGGTCAAAAACGGACAAAAGCGTTCGAAATCGGACGAAAACGGTTAGAAAAGATTGAAAACGGTCGAAATCGGGAAAAACGGTCGAAAACGAACAAAAACGGTCGAAATCGGGCGAAAACGGTCAAAAACGGACGAAATTGGTCAAAAACAGACGAAATCGATTGAAAACGAACAAAAACGACCGAAATCAGACGAAATCGGTTGAAAACGGACAAAATCGGCCGAAAACATGGACGAGATGGGTCAAAACCAGTCGAAAACGTACAAAATCAGTCGAAAGCGATCGAAAACGGACGAAAATGAACGAAAATGGTCGAAAACTGTCAAAATCGGGAAATCAGGCGAAATCGGTCGAAAACGAACAAAAACGATCGAAATCGGTCGAAAACACATGAAATCGATTAAAACGGTGGAAACGCACGAAAACGGTTGAAAACGCACGAAAACGTAAATTGCAAAAATGGTCCTTGTAGTTTGGCCAAATTGCAGATTTGGTCCGTCAAATTTTGAAATTGCAAAAAACGTCCTTATTTTCAAGGTTTGGTTTCACTTTTGGTCCTTGGTCGACTTCAAATGACTAAAATACCCCTCTGCAATTTGGCCAAACCACAAGGACCATTTTTGCAATAATAAAAAAAATTAAAAATTTTAAAAAAAATATGTTAGAATTTTTTTTATTTCGGTTTAAATTTAAGAGCAATAACTAAAAAAAAATTTTAAAAATTTTAATTTTTTTTATTTCGGTTTCAGTTTACAAGCAATAATAATAAAAATTAAATTATTAATTTTTTTTATTTCGGTTTCAGTTTACGAACAATAATAAAAAATTTATTTTAAAAAAATTTGAGTTAATTACATGGTTCGTCCCTGTGGTTTAGGCCAAATCTCTGATCTCGTCCTTATTTCTTTTTTCTTGCATGAATCGTCCCTATCTCGAAGATAGGGACGAACCATGTAATTGCTCGTAAACTGAAACCGAAATAAAAAAAATTAAAAAAAAAATTCTTAAAGAATTTTTTTAATTTTTAATTTTTTTTATTATTGCAAAAATGGTCCTTATGGTTTGGCCAATTTGCAGAGGGGTATTTTAGTCATTTCAAGTCGACCAAAGACCAAAAGTGAAACCAAACCTTCAAAATAAGAAAGTTTTTTGCAATTTCAAAATTTGACAGACCAAATCTGCAATTTGGCCAAACCACAAGGACTATTTTTGCAATTTACTCCCAAAACTATTTACCCAACTAGACTCAAATTTAACTAATGGGTCTCAAATTACCATCTCTAATTTAAAGTGTGCAAATGAAAAATAAGAATGTGCAAATCATCTTCCTTTTTTTAATAGGTGATGACATCAAATAACGTCTATTTTATAGCATCATTTATCCCATGTATTTAACCCATTTTGTATAATTATTGCAAAGAATTGTTACTTAATCGTTTATATTTGAGAATTGCAGTAATTACGGAGTACTTGGTGAATATTAGTAAAAGGCGCGCATTCTGGAGCTTAAATGAAGATATTTTGAAGATTACTATTCTGACTACTAATACGCTGTATCCATAAAGGAAGATACGGCGTATCCGCGCCTGCACTCACCAAAAGACCACAAAGGAAAGAAGCTCAATTCGCCGTATCCAGAGAAGACCAATACGCCGTATTGGATATATAATATGTGAAGATTCTGGAAGATATCAAACGTGGTCGCTACTCCAAGAAACTCCAATACGCCGTATCCAATCCATTAGATACGATGTATCGAACCGACTTCCAGACAGTATAAATAGAAAACTCAAAAACGAGTTTTAAGTGTGCTAAATCATATTCTCGATACCTAAACCACAAAAGTCAATTTTCAGAGGAGAAAAAGAGCAGAATAGGTCTTGCAACGCATTCCAATCCATATAAGACAACGTGTATTTCTTATACTTTTTGTAATCGTTCAGTTTTGGTATCATTCGTTACTCGCGTGAGTTTACCTTGGCTCAAGCAATGAATCTTGTATTACTTTTGATGTTTTGAAGGCTAATACCTTCGGGTATTAGCCATTATTAAGAAGATCTGAATGTTTGGTTTTGTTTATATCTCGATTGCTTAATTTATCGTTGAATGCTTGTTTATGTTTATCAATTCATACTTGTTTACGTGCTTTTGTATGCGACCTATCATTCAACTGGATCTAGTGATACGGACCAAGTAATCTAGATGCCGGGATAGCTATCCATATAGTGATTTATACATCTAGAATCATAGGATCGCAAGTATTGTCCTTCTAAAATCGTGCTAAGGATACGCTTCTGGCTTAACTAGTTAACGAAAACTGCCTTTGGTTTATTGAACATGTTGACTAGTAGGTGAATCTAGATAATTCAACAAATAATGTTCTGATTCCATTGGATAGTTGGACAAGTGAACTACTAGAGTATAAATTGCCATTAAGCAGTAAGTGGGCAAAGTCTCTATGAGCTATGGTTTAACAAGATCACTAATGCTTTAATCCTTAAGATAGATTATAATAAGCAAATAAGGATGCTTTATGTGGATACTTTAATTGTGACAGATTTAATGTGTCTAGGTCTTAGGATGAAGTCCCGCCTAAGTCTAAGAATGATATACCTCTTCGAGATAAGTAATCATTGCACTGAATAAACAAACCAACTTCTAATCGGATTAATGATGGCTAATACAGTTTTCTATCATAAGGCTCGACCGCTCTTTTATCTTCTGTTAATTTGCTTGCGTGGGTTAAAGTGTCTTGAATTGATTGTAGTCACCAACCAAACCCGTGCCAGTCTCTTAGGCTGAAACCCCCCATTTACATGTTAGAATTAGAACTAGAACTAACATAGGATTAGCATAGGTTTGACTTAGATTAGAATTAACTTAGATTAGATAACCAAAATATAAATAAATTGAGAGATTTAACCTCGCTACAAGTGTTCGACACCCTACTTACCACGAATCTACCACCGACCGGGTACACTGCCCGTTAAAGTGTTGTTTTGGTTAAGTCGGCAAAATGTAAATTTAAAACTTGAACTATCATAAATAAACACCACACAACGACACATCAAGTTTTTGGCGCCGTTACCGGGGAGTAAAATTTAATCTTGAATTTTATTTTATGATTTGGTTTTTAATAATAGGTCTAACCCTTAGGAGTAACGTTAATTAGATTAGTGTATATTCTTGTATATTATGTATATTTTGTATATTAGTTAGTTTAATTGTTTGCTTGTATATTTGTGTGTTTAATTTAATTATTTTCGTAATACACTATTCTGGTAGATAACTCAATACGGCGTATCCAACTTTCTGTCAAATACAACGTTTTCATTCAATCGATTAATACGACGTATTTACTTCTATTGAATACGGCGTATCAATAATCTAGAACAGAATTAGAATCCTAAGTTTTTATATTTGATTTTCGTGCTAAAAAAATTTCTATCCTAAAAGAGCCTATCCTACTGATTGTTTATCCCTTGTTTCAGGTAGTGCATGACAAGGAGTTCAACTAGCGAACTATTCACACCTTACAAAGAACCTGAACGAGAATTTCGATCATCTAGGAGACACTTCAAGACATTAAGTCTTGACGAATTAAGATCGCCTGATTTCAATTTACTTTCTGACCAAGAATACTCGAAGGAAGAAGTTGCGGAAACAATGGCGGAAACTATGGAACAGTACATGAGCAAGACCCGAGCTAACTATGGATCAGGGGTTGCTAGGCCAAAAATTGAAGACAAGGATAACTTTGAATTGAAGGGCTAATTTCTCTAGGAACTACGTACTAACACCTTCAGCGGTTCGGATTATGAAGATGCGAACGAACACATTGAGAAAGTTCTTGAGATCATCGATCTATTCTACATTTTAAATATTACTATAGACCAAGTGATGCTTAGAGCATTCCCTATGTCCTTAACTGGATCCATAAGCCGATGGCTAAGAAATGAACCAACTGGTTCAATCACAACTTAGGATGGTCTTAAAACAAAATTTCTGAACAAATATTGCCCACATGCTCGAACTGCAAAGAAGATGGAGGAAATCAACAACTTTCAGCAAGAACCAGATGAAAACCTTTACCAAGCATGGGAGCGATGTAAAGAACTCTTGATGAAGTGTTCTCAACACTATTTAACGGAGATGCAGGAGGTAATCTTGTTCAATAATGGATTAGGAATTCCTACTCGAAAAATTCTTGACTCAAGAGGTGCAGGAGGTAATCTTATACCATCAAAGACTGTTGCTGATGCAAAAGTAGCCATCCAAGAAATGGCTGAATACTCTCAAAAATGGCATAATGGAACATCTAGGTCAAAAAGTACTGAAACTTCTGACGGATTAACAACTATACAAGCACAACTCAATAATCTAGGAAGAGAGATCAAGAAAGTGAACGAAAAAGTCTATGCTACTCAAGTTGGATGCAAACAATGCAAAGGACCCCATTACACCAAAGATTGCCCAGTCAAAGAAGAAGAGAAAACCCTAGAAGAAGCTTACTACACGCAGTTTGGTGGACCTTTTCAAGGAAGGGGATATAGAGCAGCAGCTTCGGGATTCTATCAAAGGAACAATGTGAATCCTTCGTACCAATAATAAAGGTAATCTATGAAAGATACCCTGAGCAAGTTTATGAGTGAATCGGCAAAGAGACATGAAGAAAACTCCAATTTGATTAAAGAAATCCGAGCTTCGACGGATGCTACCATTCGAAACCAAAGAGCATCTATTAAAACTTTGGAAATCCAAATCAGGCAAATGAGCAAGGTACTACAGAAAAGAGGATTTGGAAGTCTTCCTAGCTCCACTGAAGCAAACCCGAGAGATCAAGTCAAGTTAATTTCAACTACTATTGAAGCTGATTCATACCCGATATGCCGTATTAGATCCTCCCAATACGTCGTATCCACTAAACAGAATCGTACACTTATGTACGAGACAAGACAAACGATGATTCCGTTTCTAAGTCGTTTGAATGGTTACTACTGTGAAGAAAAGAAGGGATCATATGGACCACAATTCTCGGAAGCTTACTCTGAAGCTTCACAGTCCATACCCAGAAAGGAGAAAGACCCAAGGAGTTTCACTTTACCTTGCTTTATTAATAATGTTTGCTTCGATAATGCCCTTGTTGACTTAGGAGCTAGCATTAGTGTTGTGCCTTTCTCGACCTACCTTAACTTAGGATTAGGCGAATTAGCTCACACTAAGTTGACAGTTGAATTAGCAGACAAGACTGTGAAATATCCAAATGGAATAGTTGAAAACGTACTAGTAGGAATTGGTAAATTTACTTTCCCCTGTATTGCGTCGAGTTAGGAGGAACACCAAAACAAACTCCTTCTTGTTGATCTAGAACCGTCGAACAAGGAAGAAGAAAAACCAAAAACCCTAAAAGGGTTTTAAGTTGAATTCGGTTGGAAAAGAGGAAGAACTGAAAACCCCTAAAAGGTTTTTAGGGTTTCGGTTGGGTTTTTAGGAGAGGAGAAAAGCACCGAAAATTCTTAAGTGATTTATGGATTGATTGAATGAATAATGAGGCATAGGGTATGTGTTTATATAGGCACATTACCCTAATCCTTGTCAAACAAGGAAACCTTATTTGTTTCCTTTTACCCCTCTACTTAGCTGAATAAACACCCCCTTCCAGAACCCTATGGGAGTCGGCCAAGCAATGGGCTCCCCGTGGTTCGAGTTTTTTCTATTTTAGTTCCTCGGTTTTATATTTAATATATCCGTTAAATTAGTTAAACATGTAACGTAATTAACGACTATTTAAATATTTATTTCATGAAGTATTAAACGCATTCTTCGTGTATTAACGTGTGTGCCCCCAATAGGCTCACATATTTCTAACGTATAATGCGAAAACCAACTCACATAATCCTAATAGTGTCACATCACCTTTTCGCCTTATGGGAGTAAAGGAGGCATCACAAATCTTAAGTTTATTATGGAATGATTTGAAGACAATGTTTGAACCACATGTAGAAGATTAAATCTGGAAGTTGCAACAAAGATATAAAGTTTTGAGCTAGAAGCTATTTGACTCATGTAGAGTGCATTAATTAAGTTTGCAATTTGGAATGATTTACATGCTGGTAGAAAAGAGATATCCCCTTACGCCACCTACAATTATAGATATGCTGAACAAGAAGTTTCAGGTTGATTATTTCAGTAAAATGGCATATTAGCTTCTTAAACTTCTCACAAAATAGCTTAAGAATCAATGAAGTGTTTGGAAGCATCCTCCTGTTGATTATGGATTTTTTAATGGAGAAACTTGATGATTTTGGAGATAAATATCAAGTTTAGGGGAGGATTGTTAGGATTAAAAGCTTCTTGATGTTGTTTGGAGTTACTACTGCTCTTATTGATGTTAATGCTGCTCAGTCAAAGTTAGTGCTACTGGAGAATTTCAATGAAAATTATTCTAAGTGTTTAAGACTGTTGGTGAAGTTACAACTGCCAGTACAAAGTTACTACTACTAGAGGAAGTTACTACTGCTAGTGGAAGTTAAGACTGCTCAGAGATAAAGACTAGAAAATATGCTAAGTAGTTACTACTGCTAGTACAAAAGTTACTACTGTTAGTACAAAGTTAATGTTGCTGAAGGAGTTAATGCTGCTGTTTGGGATTCGAGCTTTACACTTAGTACTGCTCTAGTAATAGTTTAGTTAGTACTGTTAGTACATTGTTAGTACTGCCAGTATAGTTAGTACTGTCTAGTATAATAGTTTAGTTATTGTGAGTTATATAGTTAGTACTGCTAAAGTGATATGCATGAGTTATATTAGGAATAGATATGCATGATCACTTAACGCGTTTTATAAGCCTATTAGGGTTTTCCTTAAGTGTATAAAAGGAACCCTATGGCATAGTTAGAGATATCAAATTTTCACATCAAGTGATATACAAGTTTTCATAGTTAGTTATTCTGTAACATAGGCAGAATATTTGCAATCAATATATATTCAAAGTTTTGTTTACATTGTTCTTCTTAGTATTACAAGTTAGATTCCGCATAACTTGTAGTATTCATAATCATAGTTTCTCACATAGTTAGTTTGGATTTATCCACGTTACTAAGCTTTAGCAAGCTAAGAAGATCTATTCATTAGGACTCACAAGTGATATCAGAGCTTGTAGAGAAACTCTGAATAAGAAGAACTCAACCAGATCTAGATCTTTACCTACAATACAAGATGTCTGGTAAAGAACCTGCACCACAATGGAACTAGTGGGAATCATCCTTAAAAGATATCTATTGTAAAGCTTACCTATCACTCAAGGAAAGGGTGAATGACACCCTTTGAGCAGAGGATAGAGCCTATAAGTACCTCACTAATACAGATTATGGGCTTGTGGCAAGTAATCTGAAGGTGATGAACTTGTACAAACAAACAAAAGATGTGTGTGTGTGTGTTTGAAAACTAATGTACCTCCAAAGATGCTCAAGCTATATTGGGCAAGACAAAAAGAAAGAAAAGCTAAAAGCATTTTGCTTTTGGCTATCCTGATGAGTATCAACTGAGGTTCCATACAATCAAGGATGCCAAGTCTTTGTGGGCTGCTATCAAGAGTAGGTTTGGTGGCAATGTTGAATCTAAAAAGATGCAAAAGAATGTCTTGAAGCAACAATTTGAAAACTTTTCTGTATCTGACACAGAAGGCCTAGACAAAGCATTTTGATTAGGTTTCTAAAAACTTATCAGCCAACTTCGAAGTTCATGGTTGCAGTTGTTCAAAGAAGATGTTAAATCGGAAAATTTATAGAGCTCTACCTTCATCATGGAACAACATAACTTGGATTATGAGAAACAAAGAGCGTATAGATGAATTAGATATTCTTGATCTATATAATAACCTAAAAGTGTTTGAAGCTGACATCAAAGGTTTCTCTAGATCATCTTCAAACTCTTAGAATGTGGCCTTTCTATCTGCAGAAGACACTAACAATATTAATGAAGTTAATACTGCCAATGGTGTTTCTACTGCAGCCATGCCCATAACTCTCACGGACAAGCTCTTCATCATCAATACTGATGGTCTAATGTTCTCATTATTTTGGCTAATCTGTAAATTATCCACAAACTGGATGATGAGACTTAGTGCAGATTGATTCTTAATGATTTGGATGAAATGGACTATAAATGTAGGTGGGCCATGCTTTTTAATGCGCCGGCGCTTCTCGCTGCTAGCAGTCGATCTCGCTTAGACCTGGAAGAAAGTTCATCTTTAATGGCAAGAACCTGTAGGTTTTGACAAAAAAACCAAGGTTGAATGTTTTTTAACTGTCACGAAGGGGCCATTTTGCCGGGATGTAGAGCACCAGAAATCATCAAGGGAACATGATTGGCATAGGTATAGGAACAGGGACAATACTAGAGGATTTGTACAGTAGAGACTTTGATGCATTGGTTGTTCAATGGGACAATGCTTGATTGTGGCAAGATAGATTCGGGATATGATTGGAGTTATACTAGCCTCAAGATAAAACCAACTGGATTTGCTTCTTATGGCCTACCCTTCAGGATCTGACACAGAGGTACCATCTTGTTCTAAAAAAAACTATGTTAAAAAAATATGAAAAAACTTCAAAACAGTTTGATGATTTGATGAACAGAGACAAACTCTTAATAAGGTCTAATCTAGAAATTGTAGTTTATAGTTAGGCCTAGAATTGTAGAAGCACAATTAAGTGTTCATGTTGAAAATAAAGCTGTCTATGAGGAAAGAAAAAGAAGCAAATATTAGAGTTTGAAGTTAAAAGATAAAGGTAATGTGTTTACTTAAAATTACAAATCAGTTTGAACAAACTTAAGAAAAAGAAGATTTGAAGCTAAACTAGAACAGTTTGAAACATCTTATAAAAACTTAATAAATGATTAATATTCAATTTAAGTACTAAAGATAAACTGGTCTGGTTATGTAGATCAATTGAATGAAAGTATTAGTGAAGTAATTAATAGTGTCTTTGATAGTTCGTTAAAAGTGTTGGTGTATGACAATCAAAACAAATGATAGGTTCAAAAAGGGTATGAATATCAGGCAGTTTCCCCTCCTGCATTACTAGGTAACTACATGCCTTACTATGGCTGACCTTATCTTTGAGGAATAGGATGATTTGTTTATAGGCCGACAACAATTTAAGGTAGTGTCTTAGTATATCTAATGTGAAGAAAAGTGTCACTCTACCTAGCAATATCGTGTAGAAATGGGTCTAGAGTTGAAGCTGTTAGCCTAGTGGAGTCTATCATTGGAAGATTGGGTTAGGATGATGATGAGGGATATTTTTCATCTTAATGATTCCCAAACAGCAGTCAGCCTAGTTTTATAAAAAGACCAGTGTTTACTAAAGTCTAGGAATAAAACCTGTTAAATCTGATAAAACAAAGCTATAAAACCTAGATGATCACTCCAATCTTCTAAGGTAGATAGAAAAGAATGGAATGGGAAGATGACTCAAAAACTGGGGTTAGGTTTTGGGTTTACTAAGAAAGCTTGTTTTGTTTGTGGAAGTCACAATCATCTAATAAAAGACTGTGATTTTCATGAAAAGAGAATGCCTAAAGAATCTGTTTTGGGAAAGGGTACTGGTCATAGGGAAGTTAGACCAATTTGGAACAACACTCAAAGAATAAATCATCAAAATAAATTTGTTCCAACTGCAGCTTGACTTGGCCTTGGAAGAATACCAGTTAGTACTGCCAAGCAGTATGTTAATACTGCTACCCTTAAAAATAGAGTGAATGTTTCAAAATCAAAAATAAATACTTTTCCTAAGTCACATTCACCTATTAGAAGGCCTTTTTATAAATCAACAGTACTTAATACCAGGGTTTCAAAAGTAAAAGTTAATACTGTTAAAGTAAATGGTGTTAATACTGCTAGGCAAACAACAGTTTGTACTGTTAAGGGAAATGGGGTCACTGCTGTTAAGGCCTCAGCAGGTTGTGTTTGGAGACCTAAAATGACTGATTTAAACAATGGCTCCAAAGACAATAGTGGATCATGGATCTCAAAAAGAGTAAATTATATTGATCCACAAGGCAGACTCAAGTCAGTAGTGGCTTGGGTCACCAAGAGAAATTGACACTTTTATTTTTGTTGCAGGGGAATCCCACAACAAGCTTTAAGTACAAAGAATGTTGTTGATAGTGGATGCTCCAGGCATATGACAGGGAACAAAGCCTTACTTACTGACTATCAAGATATTGATGGAGGTTTTATTGCCTTTGGTGGAAGTACTAGAGGTGGTAAGATAACAGGTATTGGTAAGATAAGAACTAATAAAATAGACTTTGAAGATGTGTTTTTTGTGAAGGAACTGAAGTTTAATCTTTTCTCTGTCTCACAAATGTGTGACAAGAAAAACAGTGTTCTTTTCACTGAAACTGAATGTCTTGTTTTGTCTCCTGACTTTAAGCTAATTGATGAAAGTCAAGTACTGCTTAGAGTCCCCAGGCAAAACAATATGTACAACTTTGATTTAAAGAATGTTGTTCCTTCTGGAGATTTAACTTGTTTATTTGCAAAAGCCACAATTGATGAGTCTAAGCTATGGCATAGGAGGCTGGGTCATGTGAATTTTAAAACAATGAATAAACTTGTGAAGGGAAACCTTGTAAGAGGTCTTCCTTCAAAGACTTTTGAAAATGACCATACTTGTGTTGCTTGTCAGAAGGGAAAGCAACATAAAGCCTCCTGTAAGACCAAACATGTGAGCTCTATCAGCCAACCTTTACAGATGTTGCATATGGACTTATTTGGACCAACATCTGTAAGGAGTATCAACCATAAGACCTATTGCCTTGTAGTGACTGATGACTTTAGTAGGTTTAGCTGGGTTTTCTTTTTAGCCACTAAGGAGTGAAATAGTGGGAAGTAAGAAAATTTATAAGAAAGGTAGAAAAACCCAATTAACTACCAATAAGGTTAATAGTAATCATGTTTATGGTAATGAGACAGAATTTAAACAGAGAAATGGATGAATTCTGTGGGCAAAAAGGGATAAAAAGGGAATATAGTATTGCCAGAACTCCACAACAAAATAGAGTTGCTGAGAGAAAGAATAGACCCTGATGATGGCGAGCCAGGACTATGCTTAACAGAACTCACTTCTTACTCTATAGTATTTTGGACAGAACGAGTTAATATGCTGTTATGTTCTTAAATAGGGTTCTTGTGACCAAGCCATAACACGACTACCTATGAACTTATATGGGCAGAGCACCAAGCATAAGTTTTTGAGAACCTTTTGGGATGTCTAGTTACTATCCTCAAAATACCCTAGACCCTTTGGCATGTTTGATGGGAGGCTGATTGAGTGTATTTAGTTGGATTACTCTGTTCATAAGCAAGGGCTTTCAGGGGTATTTAACACTGAAACCAGAAAAGTTTTGAAGAGGAATAGCATGTAAACTTTCTTAAAATAAAACCAAATAGGTTCAGGGCAAGGACCTAATGGCTTTTGATATTGAGTCCTTAACAAATTCTTATAATTATCAACCAATTATGCAGGGATTCAACTAACAAAAATGCAGGTCCACAAAAAATAATGCGCAATACATGTTTGAAGAAAATGTTGATGCTGGACATAAACTAAAGATAGAGAATGTGTTCTGCTCAACTTACATTGTGTTCCCATTATGGTCATCTATCTCTTCAAACTTACAACGAGCTCAGATGACAAGGCTTGAGGTTGATACAGTTGTGATGATGTTGTAAATGACTGTACAAGAACCAAAAGTGAGTATGGATCAGCCTTGAAAGTATGTTTCTTGATAGATGAATGATCAGGAAGGCAGGCTACGAGCAACTCAGATGCTGTTAGAAAGCGTTTGAGCACTTGTAATAGCCGCTTTCTCAAGAAAAGGTTAATAGAGCCAGCAGTACTAACAATTTTAATACTGTTAGCACACCAGTTAATACTGCTAACTTATTCAAGGATGTTAATGCTGCTAATGCATTAAGAACTTTCAGTCCTCCACATGATCCTCTCATGCCTGAGTTAGAGGATACTACTGAAATGCAAAGAACTGGTATATTTGGCAATGCTATGGTTATGATGACTTGTAAATAACAATAATCCTTATGCTGATCAACAGTGTGGTGCCGAGACTGATTTCAAAAATACATGGAACCTTTCCACTGTTTGTTAGTCCTATTTCCCACAACTAGAGGTACCACTCTACTCATTCCTAAAGTGTAGATTATTGCGGGATCCAAAGAAGTAAACACGTAACAAAACAAGGCATGACAAAGAAGAATTCTGGAGAGCATGCTATGATTAGCTACATCCAAAGCAAAGAAGGACAAATTACAAAGATTTCAGGAATGCTTATTGCTTGTTTCTACTTTCTCAACATTGAACCTACAAAAATATCTCAAGCCCTTGATGATGGAAGATTGGGTTGAAGCAATGCTTAAAGAGGAGCTGTTTAGTTCAAGTCAAAGGTTTGGACACTAGTTGATTTACCTAGTGGCAAAAAGGCTATTGGTACAAAGTGGGTGTATAGAAATAAGAAGGATGAAAGGGGAATAGTTGTAAGGAACAAAGCCAGACTGATAGCATAAGGGTATAAACAAGAAGAAGGCATTGATTATGATGAGGTTTTTGCTCTGTTGTACGAGGTTGAACCAACAGGATATTTTTGGATTGGCATAATTTTATGAATTTTCTGTGACCAGATGGATGGTTAAAATGCTTTTCTCTTATTGACACTATTGAGAGTAGGTTTGGTTTGCCAACCTCCAGGTTTTGTGGATCCAGAATTTCTAGGAAAAAGTCTACAAAGTGGAGAAAGCCTTATATTGTCTACATCAAGCTCCTAGAGCTTGGTATGAAACACTTTCTACCTATCTGCTGGATAATGGATTTCACAAGGGAAAAATTGACAAGACTTTGTTCATAAAGAGAGTCAAGGGTGATATTCTACTGGTACAAGTATATGTATATGACATCATCTTTGGTTCTACTAGAAAGTCTTTGTGTACAGATTTTGAGCAAATTATGCACAAAAGGTTCCAAATGAGTTCCATAGGGGAACTCACTTTCTTCTTGAGTTTACAAGTCAAGCAGAAAAATGATGGGATCTTCATTAGTCAGGACAAGTATGTTGGTGAAATCATGAAGAAATTTGGCTTTTCTAGTATAAGGACAGCCAATACTCCTATGGAAACCAACAAGGCTTTAGCAAAAGATGAAGAAGGTAAGGATGTTGATGTCTATTTATACAGGTTAATGATTGGGTCATTGATGTATCTTACATCCTCAAGACCAGATATTATGTTCTCTGTTTGTGCTTGCTTAAGATTTCAAGTTCAACCAAAAGTTTCCTATATGTTTGCAGTAAAAAGAATCTTTAGATACCTAAAAGGTCGACCCAAATTAGGCCTTTGGTATCCTAAGGACTCTCCTTTTATATTGAAAGCTTTATCAGACAGTTATTATGCAGGTGCCAGCTTGGACAAGAAATCCATAACAGGAGGTTGTCAATTTCTTGGTTCAAGGTTAATCTCTTGGCAGTGTAAAAAGCAAAATGTGGTGGCTAACTCAACTACTGAAGCTGAGTATATTGTTGCTTCTCAATGTTGTGGTCAAGTGCTTTGGATCCAAAATCAGTTGTTAGATTATGGATATAATTTTATGCACACAAAGATTCATGTTGACAATGAGAGAACTTTTTGATTGCTAGCATTGGATTACTTAATCTCTAAAGATGTATTTGTTGGATTTATGATTGGTGTGGTTTGAAGATAGTATTAGTAATGAATTTGGAGTTAAAACTGGTGGTTGTAAGTTAATGCTGCTAGGCAGGATTTGGTACTGCTAGGCGAAAGTTAGTACTGCTAGGCAAAAGTTAGTACTGCTGAGCCAAAGTTAGTGCTGCTTGTTACCGTTGGAGTTATAACTGCTGAGCGAAATTCTTGGTTGGTAAACAGTTTCCTACTATTCTAGGTTTCCTTTTTACCTATATAAGTGTATTCGACTACATCAAGATCATTCTAATACTCTCGAATACTAAAACGCTCTCAAAATTCACAAACCCACTTCAACTTATCACTGACTCAATAAATTCATCATCAATTAATCATCTATGGCGGATTTGAAGTTTGTTGATCAACACAACATGGTCGCCTGCTTAGAGAAATCAGAAGGGAACACTGATTTTCATGAGATAGTGGACTTTTTTACTGCTAACTCTGTACATCATGCCTTAACTGTAAGTCCTACTATCGATGCTTCTTATATTGAACAGTTTGGGAATACTGCATATTCTCAAACAGTTCAATGATGTGAAAGCAAAGTACTGCACACATTGATGGCAAGACAGTAGTAATATTAAAATCATCAGTGAGGAGTGATCTTCACTTTAATGATGAGGATGGTATTACTTGTCTAACAAATGATGCTATTTTTGAAACTTCGCATTGTATGGGGTCTGTGAGTGATTTCTAACAAAACTTTATTTTTAAAACCTCTATTCTCCCCTTAGTGGAAGTACCTCATACATACCATTCTACATGTCTTAAAGTTCAAATCTACTTCTTGGAATGAATTTTCCACTAATATAGCATCTGCAGTCATTTGTTTAGCTTAATGGGTCCAAACGTTTAACATTTTAAACTAATTTCTGAGGGTTGTTAAGGAACTTGTGATACCAATATAAAGAAATTTTTATGATCCAAGGTTTTTATACTCTTTCGAATAATCAGATTTCTCTTGCAGAACCTTTTAATGATGTTTTATCATAACACCTGCACATACTAAAAAGGTTTTCACTAACATGAAAAGAAAAGGAAAAGATTTTTCAAGAAGAGTTACTCCATTGTTTGCATCAATGTTGGCACCACCAGTAGTAGAGGGTGAAGGTTCAGGTCAACCATCTGAACCCCAACCAACACCTTCTACTGCTCAACCCAGAATTGAAGAACAAATCCCTGTTACTGAATCATCATCACCCCAAAATACTCAATCACCTAGGAAAGCCTTACAAGAGGACACTCAGTGTCCTCAGACTAGTATGCCTATACTAAATATAGCAGATGAGTCTGTCTTTAAGGGGTGGGATGGCAAAGTGTTGAGGGCTACCACTACTGCTGCTAGTTTAGATGTAGCACAGGCTAGTGGTAACATATCTAAGACCCAATCTACGACAATGTCTAATGATCCTCTTTCTCAGGAAATTGGTTCAGGTGACAGACCCAGGTGCCAAGAAGCCATGGGGGTGTCATTGCTCAGACTCGGTCTGAGAGGGCATCTAAACATTCCTATGATTCACCTCTCCCAGGAGGTAACACACCTGGAAGTGACGAGGAAAGAATTGAACAAGATGATTTGACGGATTTTGTACCACCAACACCTCATGATTCACCTCTCTCAGGAGGTCACACACCTAGAAGTGATGATGGTAGACCTAACATAAATGAATTGATGGCTATTTGTACAAACTTGTCAAACAGGGTTCTTGCTTTGGAACAATCAAAGACTGCTCAAGATTTAGTGATCAGAAAGTTAAAAAAGAAGGTTAGAAAATTGGAAAAAAGCTAAGGGCAAGAACTCTAGGGATGAAACTCTTCAAGATTGGTACCTCCAAGAGAAAGAGTTTGGATGAGGAGTATGTATCCAAACAGGGGAGGAAAAGTGACAAGACAAAGCCAATGTTTGATGATAGTGACTTTGCTAAGATTGATGTGGATAATGCAATGGAGAATGTTGAAGGTGATGCTGAAACTTAGGGGAGGAATACTGCTAAACAAACTACTACTGCTGGGGATACAGTTAATACTGCCAATATTGATGTTAGTGCTGCTGGACCTTCAGATGTTAGTACTGCTGATCCTTCTACAAGTACTGCTGAGGATATTTTTAAGATGAGGATGTTGACTATTGCTGATAACTTGTGGCTATTAGGCGCACAAAGATCAAAGAACACATCAGTGAATATTCATGATGTTGAAGAAGATCCAAGAAAGTCAATCTTAGCACCACAACACAAACCTCATTAAAGATAAGGGCAAAGCCACTTATGTGGAGACCTAAAAAGACTTCAAAAACAAGAAAGATGAAAGTGGTATTGTGATTAAGAATAAAGCAAGATTGGTTGCACAAGGATATACACAAGAAGAAGGAATAGACTATGATGAGGTTTTTGCTTCAGTTGTCAGAATTGAAGCAATCAGGTTATTCTTAGCCTATGCCTCATTTAAAGACTTTGTGATGTATCAGATGGATGTCAAGAGTGCTTTTCTTTATGGTAAGATTGAAGAGGAAGTCTATGTTTGTCAACCACTAGGGTTTGAAGACCAAGACTTTCCTGACAGAGTATACAAAGTAGAAAAGGCACTTTATGAACTGCACCAAGCTCCTAGAGCTTGGTATGAAACCTTGTCAACTTATTTATTAGACAATATGTTTCAGAGAGGAGAGATAGACAAGACTTTGTTTATCAGAAGGAACAAAGGTGATATTCTATTAGTTCATGTATATGTAGATGGTGTCATTTTTGGCTCTACAAAAAAGTCATTATGCACTGAATTTGAGAAGATGATGCATAAGAAGTTTCAAATGAGCTCTATGGGTGAACTCGCATTCTTCCTAGGACTGCAAGTGAAGCAGAAGGAAGATGGGATTTTTATAAGTCAAGACAGGTATGTGACTGAGATTTTGAAGAAATTTGGCTTTAGTGGTGTTAAAACAGCAAGCACACCCATGGAAACCCATAAGCCTTTGCTCAAAGATGCAAATGGTGAAGATGTAGATGAACACTTGTATAGATTCATGATTGGATCATTGATGTATCTAACTTCTTCAAGGCCTGATATTATGTTTGCAGTATGTGCTTGTGCAAGATTCCAAGTCAATCCTAAAGTTTCACATCTTCATGTTGTAAAAAGGATCTTTAGATACTTAAAAGGTCAACCTAAGATGGGCCTTTGGTATCCTAAGGATTCACCTTTTGATTTGGTGGCATATACTGACAGTGACTAAGCAGGAGAAAGCTTAGATAGGAAGTCCACAACAGGAGGTTGTCAATTCCTAGGGTGTAGATTGATTTCATGGCAATGCAAGAAGCAGACTGTGGTTGCTAATTCCACAACTAAAGCTCAGTATATAGCTGCTTCCAATTGTTGTGGATAGGTGCTTTGGATCCAAAATCAATTGATGGATTATGGATATAACTTTATACAGACTAAGATTCATATTGATAATGAGAGTACTATTTGCATAGTGAAGAACCCTGTTTTTCACTCAAAGACAAAGCACATCAGAGATTCCAATGAGAAGAAGCTTATTCAGATGATCAAGATTCACACAGATCAGAATGTTGCAGATTTGATCACAAAAGCATTTGATGTTAGCAGATTTGAATATCTGATTGCAAGTATTAGAATGCTTAACCTCTGAAGTATTGATTAAGGGGAGGTTAATTGTGTTCATATGCAGCGGATTATACAACAAATGATGATTTGAATGGGATGAAAAAGCTGCTAATGATGAAAATCAAGTTCGTGTTGTTGGGCTAACTTTCTACTGGTAAGTATAATTAGTGCTGCTAGTTATACTTAATACTGCTATGTTAATGTTGTTAGTTATACTTACTACTGTTTGTTATAATTAATATTGTGAGTATTGAGAGAAATTGGTGAGCATAAAAACAGAAAGAGAGATGTGTGAACTAAAAATAGAAAGAGTGACTTTGTGAGCTAAAAGAAATAAGAGAAATTGGTGAGCATAAAAACAGAAAGAGAGATGTGTGACATAAAAACAGACAGAGTGATTCAGTGAGAAAAAGAATTGAGAGATATAGTGAGAATAAAAATAGAAAGAGAGCTGTGTGATATAAAAACAGATAGAGTGAATTGGTGAGAAAAAGAATTGAGAGATATAGTGAGAATAAAAACAGAAAGAGAGCTTGTGAGAATCAAAATTGATGATGGAAATGCTTTTTGGAACGAAATTGGAGTTAATGCTGGTGACTCAAAGTTAATGCTGCTAGGCATACACTTACTACTGCCAGTGTTAGTTAATGTTGTTAGGCATAAACTTACTACTGCTGGTTAAGTTAATGCTGCCAGGCATAACTTACTACTGTTGGGCTACTGCTGGGTCAGTTAATGCTGTTAGGCTTAACTTAGTACTGCTAGTTCAAGTTAATGTTGTTGAGGGTGATTTCATAAATACTTCGATTGAGGGTTTCATTCAATCACTTAATCGATTTCAATCTTTGTTATACCCTCTAATCATAAACCCTAACTCAATTTCATTGTTAATCATCAAAACCCAACTTCAATGGCTGCCCTAAAGTTCGCTAGTTCACACAACATGGTCGCATTCTTAGATAAACCCACTGAAAGTGATGGATTCGAGCAAATTGTGGATTTTTTGAACGCACATCCTATCAAATATGCGTTAACGGTTAATCCCACAATCTATACTATTACTTAGTACTACAGAGCGAAAGTTAGTACTGCTGGGCAAAAGTTAGTACTACTAGGCTAACTTACTACTGCTAGGTTACCATTGAAGTTACAACTGCTAAGGGTATTTTTTGTCTATAAAACAGATAGTTCGTTTATAGGTTTCCTTTATTACCTATTTAAGCGCATTATATCACAACATAATCGTTCTTAATCATTCTACTACTCTAAATTCACAAGCCTTAACTCAATTTCATTGTCGATTCTAAAAATTTGACATCTATGGCGGGCCTAAATTTTACTGACTCACATAATATGGTTGCTTACTTGGAAAAATCCACATAGAATGCTGATTTTGCTGAGATAGTAGACTTCCTGAATGCTAACCCCATAAGGTATGCCTTGACAGTTAGTCCTACTATTTATGTTTCTTGTATTGAACAGTTTTGGTCTACCGCTAAGATCAAAACAGTCAATAATGAAACATAGATTCATGCCAAGGTTGAGGGCAAGACAATAGTAATATCAGAATCATCTGTGAGGAGAGATCTTTAATTTGATGATGAGGATGGTATTGCTTGTCTAACAAACACTGAAATTTTTGAAAACCTTTAATTGATGAGATATGAGAATCTTTCTGATAAACTTACATTTTATAAATCTTATTTTTCCCCTCAATGGAAGTATCTTATACATACCATCTTACAATGTTTAAGTTCAAATTCAACTGCTTGGAATGAATTTGGTACTATTATTGCATCTGCAGTTATATATTTGGCTACAAATCAAAAGTTTAAGTTTTCCAAAACTGATTTTTGATGGTATGTTGAGAAACTTGGATAGTTGAAATAAGTTTTTAATGTATCCAAGGTTTTTACAACTGTTTTTGAACAAACAAATTGAAAATCTTTTAAACGTTAATGCTGTTTATGATATACCTTCTCATACTAAAAAGGATTTTGCAAACATGAGAAGAAAAGGAAAAGAGTTTTCACGGAAAGTAACACTACTATTTGAGACTATGCTTATATAACAACAAGCAAAAAGGGTCAGGACATCCCACTGATCCCCAACACACATCCACAACTGCTTCACCATCTCAAGTTGAACCAATCACCGTTCCATCATCATCTCAACCCAAAAAGACTCACAGACCTAGGAAAGCCAAAAGGGCCACTGAGATATCTCAGTCTAGTGGACCTATTTCCCTTGTTGTAGATAAGACTGTCACTAAGGAGCGGGAAGACAGAATGGAAAGGGCTGCCACTACTGCTTCTAGCTTAAAAGCAGAGCAGGACCGTGGTAACATAAATAGGACCCAATCCATGACAACACTTAATGAGCTAAGTCCTCAGGGAACTGGTTCAGGTAGTGGTCCCAAGTACCAAGATACCATATTAGGGGATGTAGAAGCTTAAACTAGGTTTGAGACTGCATCTAAACAGTCCAATGACCCACCTATCTTAAGATTTAACACACTTAGAAGTGGGAAGGACATAATGGAACTTAAGGAATTGATGGACCTTAGTACAAAACTGTCTGATAGAGTTCTTGACTTGGAGACAACAAAAACTGCTCAAGCAAAGGAGATTGCTAGTTTGAAGAAGAGAGTCAAAAAGCCGGAAAGGAAAAGGAAGTCAAAAACTTCATGGATGAATTTATTCAAGATTGATACCTCTAGCAGAAGAAGTTTGGGTGAGGAGAATGCATCCAAATAGGGGAGGAATTTAAAACAGGGAAAACATAGTTTAATCTTTGAAGAAAGTGATTTTGATAATGAAGGTTTTGATGCATATCTAGATGAAGTGTTCAAAGATGTTGAAGGAGATGCAGAGCAGGTGATTAGTGCTGCTACTGATGAAGTTTCTACTGGTGATTCAGTTAATATTGTTGGTACTAAAGTTAATACTGCCAGTGCACTAGTTACTACTGCTAGTGTATCTGTTAGTACTGCTGAACCTATTACTACTACCAGTGTCAATATTACTACTGCTAAACCAACTACTCCTCCAACAACAACAATTGTTTTTGAAGATGAAGATCTTACAATTTCTCAGACTCTTGTGAAGATGAGGAGTGAGAAATCAAAGGTAAGAGGAGCGATTATGCAAGAACCTAGTGAGACTGCTACAAGACCAATAGTACCACCTCAACAACATGATCATAAAGACAAAGGAAAGGGTAAGATAGTTGAACAAGAAAAGCCATTAAAGAAAAAGGACCAAATCAAGTTTGATGAGGAAATTGCTCAAAGATTGCAAGCCCAGATGCAAGCTGAACTAGAAGAAGAGGAAAGGCTGGCAAGAAAAAGAAAAGAAGATGCAAACATTGCTACATGGGATAATATTCAAGCTATGATTGATGCTGATTATGAGCTAGCTGCAAGATTACAGGCACAAGAGCAGGAAGAGTTGACCATTGAGGAAAAGTCAAGATTGTTTGTGGAGCTTATGGATAAAAGGAAGAAGCATTTTGCAAGACTTAGAGCAAAAGAGCAGAGAAGCAGAGAAGAAACACTAACCAAACTCAAAAAGGAAATCAAATGTTACCTATCTGAAAACATGTGGTGATTCACTCACAAATCATATTGAAGATCAAAAGCTTTGAGAAGTTCAGAAAGGCTTTTGACAAAGACCATATGATTGGAAAGAAACTCTTTGTACCTTGGATTCTTAAAGTATGTGAAAGGAATGTAAAGATAAGACGCTGAGGAAGAAGTTATATAAGGCATGGAGGATCTTCAATAAGAGTCTACCAAGAAGCAAAAGATGGATGATGATAAAGAGAAAGAAGAACTTAAACAATGCTTTGAGATTGTTCCAGATGATGGAGATGATGTAACTATTGATGCTACACCATTGTCTGTCAAAATTCCAATTGTTGACTACAAGATCTATCAAGAAGGGAAGAAAAGTTTCTTTCATATTATCAGAGCAGATGGTAACACTCAGATGTATCTTACTTTTAGTAAAATGCTTAAGAACTTTGATAGAGAAGATTTGGAAGACAGAGCCAGTAAATTACATGGATATTTTCTTACATCTTAACTTGAAGACCATGTTAAGATGTAAGAAAATTAGTATTAATTATATTTCTTGTAATTATTTTCATCTCTCTTTAACTTCTAGATTCTACAGGAACTATGGCGGGAGTAGACGTCAATACTCTCACCATGGAGCAATACTTAGCTTTGTCACAAGAAAACTAGGCATCGGACGTGGTTAAACCAGAAATCAGAGGCAATGTTAACTTTGAGATCAAGAGTCAATTCATGCGAGAATTGAGGGAAGACACCTTCTCCAGAAATAAGAATGAGGATGCCCATGATCATGTTGATCGAGTCCTCAACATTGTAAGTTTGTTTAATATTCCCAGAGTATCACAAGACGTAGTACTACTACGTATGTTCCCGTTTACTCTCACTGGATCCGCTAAAAGATGGGTGGATAGACTCACTCCTAGAGCTGTCAACACTTAGGACCTCCTTAAAAAAGCCTTTATCCAAAGGTATTGTCCACTATCCAAGACCGCTAAAAGACTTGAAGACATCCATAACTTCAAGCGAGAAAGCGATGAATTGTTTTACCAGGCTTGGGAACGGTATAATGATTTTCTATACAAGTGCCCAACCCACGACATAAATAGCCATCAAAAGGTAAACATTTTTTATAAAGGATTAAACACTATGAACTGCCAGTTTCTTGATTCGCATGGACCAATTCCTGGGATGACACCAACTCGAGCTCTGACGGCAATACAAACTATGGTTGACCACTCTCAAAAGTGGCACGATGGGACATCAAGCAAGAATGTTAGCAACAACAATAATACTGATGGACTTGTTGCAATTGTAAGTAAACTAGATAACTTGGAACGTGATATGAAGAAACTGAAAGAAAATGTTCATGCGATCGAAGTTGATGTCAAATCTGCGAAGGACTTTACCTTGACAAAGAATATCCTCCTAACGAGGAAGTCAAACAGTTGGAAGAGGTCAAGTATGAAGAATTCGGGCACTCCGCTCCTTTCAATGGAAGTAATAGAGCCAAGTTTCATACTCGTACTGATAATCGACCACCTATTGGGGGAGAAGAGACCAAGATTAGAAGAGCTTATGAGTAAGCATCGGGAAGAATCAGCACAAAGAAGCGCCGAAATGAAAAAATGGTTTATGAAACTCCAAGAAAATGCAAAGATTAACACTAGGAATCAAAGCGCCTCTCTTAAAAATCTAGAAACCTAAATCGAGTAATTAACCAAGGAACTCCAGTTTAGAACAACCAATGGAGATCTAAGCTTATCCACCGGGCAATGCAAGGTGGTTAATGCTAATTACGAGACGCCAAATATACCTATCTCTTGAGATAGTGATGTGGTCGTCGTAAGGGACTTCTACAAGAAGTTTTACAACTCCCTAGGCAGAGTACCTAACCGTTGTAGTAGTGGTATAGGCAAGACTCGGGGGTTGTTATCGTTCTCTAGGGGAATAGGTTAGGAAGGTTTGATCATGGTCTAACAAAATTTTAGGGGTTGAGAGAAGATTATTTTTGTATTTTTATATTTTATGGAAAGCAGGTAAATCATATATTTGAGGGGTTTGGTTGGTTTTAGCTATTAAACTAAAAAATAAACTACGCTAATGGTGATAACAATATAATAAAAAGATTGTATTCATTTAATCATGTATTACTCCCTAGATTGCTTCTCCTAGTGTTGTTGCTTTGTCACACTTTTGATGATCTATGTAATTATTTCCTAAGTCATGAACAGATTATACGAACCCGCCGTCTATTTAATATTCCGTTGAGGCAAAACACAAAGTAAAGTAGTATGAAGACTATTACCCGACCCCCAAGAGTATATTAAATGCATTTGAAATATATTAAAAGTTGATCAACCATATAAGGGGCAAGGTAGTATGAAGACTGTTACCCGATGGTATCCTTTCTACACAATCATGTTTCCCTAGACATATCAACAACAATATAGACAAAATATAGTTTTCTAAAGCCTAACATGCATATTCATCACAAGAAGCAACACCACTAAGATCTACATTCTAGGTTTCATACAATATAAATAAATACAATAAGGAGTTTAGCCAAGCATGTTAAAGATAAAGCAAGATCAATAAAGAATCAAACAACAAGACATATTGAATGATTAAGTAGCCTTACTTGATTAAAACATGAATTGAAGGAGGTACAATAGGGTTTTGAAGCCCTAAAATCATCCTAATAAGTAGCCAAACAAACTAGGTTTCATCCCCCTTTTTTACTCTAAAGTTACATACATAAAACCCTAATTTTGGGTCTATATTTATCAGAATATCGATGTGACAGCGTCACATTTTAAACGTGACGCCATCATAAGGTAGAATATTCTAGATCTGTGTTGAGTCGGTGTGGGCTGACGCCGTCAAGAAATGTTATGACGCCGTCACTAGAGGAAGTATGACGGCATCGTGTATAAATGGTGACGCCGTCTCCAGGCGCAGAGACTTTAAATCTTGAAGAGTCTTGGTGCTGGTTTGTAATCTTGTCTGTTTCTTCTCCAAATGAGCCCAAGTTGTCACACCCCCAAATAGGGTCCCGTCCTATTTAGCATTCGGGGGCGTGACGTCACTGAATATCTCAAGTACAAAGCATAAAGAACGACCTCTAAGGGTACGTTTTGAAAATAAACACCGTTTCATAAATTTAAAATATTAATAAGTTTACATTGATCAAATTTAAAAAATTCAAGAGTTAAAATGCATAAGCTTAAATAAGTTCAACAACGGTATTTAAAGACATAGATAAATTTTTGGTAAACCGGTCCGGGCAAACAGACTTCACATAAGTCAAGCAACAACATCCATGCTAAGCACCTGATAAAAACATGCTTAAAACGTCAGCATAAAGTTGGTGAACTCATAAGTTTAGTTCAAACATAATTAATGTGGACCACAAGATTATTAAAACGTATGCGACAGTTATAGGAGATACTATGGAATCCTATAATGACTCCATAGATCGTTATTAGGACTCATCTAAGGTATGATAATAATGATTGTAACACGCAACGGAATATAAAGAACACAATCATGTTACTAATAAAGTTTTCTTTATTAAACATTAATAAAGAAACTAACTACTAAACTACTAATAACACACGCTTTCTATAGCCGTTTAGACACTCAGTGGAGAGTTTTACTATGAATGAGCCTGTAACCTAGACTCCTACCCTTTTTTTATATAATATAGGGAGGTTACAAGAAACCCTAGCTTACTAATAAAGCTAAACTAACAATACATATTGGGTCCTTATTGTTTTCAAAAGAAAACATAATACAATTAGGAAACTAATTAATTAACATTAATTATCACATTAATGTTTGACTAATCTATATCTTCAACATTAATGTTGAATTTTGTAACGTCTCAATCACATTACTCTTGAATCATGTTTCCCATTCTTAAGCATATCTTGTTTCCTTTTGTTTCTTCTTTTGGCAATTTTTCATTTTATTAGGGTTTTGCAATCATCAATCTTTAATTCTAACAAATCTTCCCCTATTTGATATTACAAAACAATCTGCATGAAGAAACAATGCTAAAACATGTCATCACAATAATAAGCTGCACATCGTGAATCTTCTTTCCCTTTTTGTAATCATCTAATAGGGGTCTTGTGCAACTCGTAAACGCTTCTCTTCAAGTAATGCATGTAGATGGTTAAGTATATCAACAATAAGCTTCCCCTTAAAAGTATACTCACCATCTCTTGAATCTTGAACTCAGTAGCATAGATCAAATCTTCCTTCAGTGCGAAAAAGACATGCTATTACAATATCATGTCAAAAAACTTCTTGGATAATTCATGTATGTCAATATATGCATGGCGATCACATGCAATGGCAGATAGTCCTCATTGAAGCTCAGACGGATCAAACCCTGAACCACTCAAATGCCTTATGATTATTTCATCAATAATCATATCATGAACTGTATGGTATCATATGCCCCCCAAAATATTTGTAAAGAGCGTGTAACTTTTCCAATCAAGAATTATAGCATAAACTGAACCTCCAAAATGAACCATACACATCCTCATTGTTCAAGACCCAAGGGCATATGTGGACCTATAATACTAGCAGAAGAAATAGTAAGCAGACCAGCAGGAACCACAAAGCCTACCAGCAGGAACTACCAGCAGGAACCATAAGCTTACCAGTAGGAATTAAGAAAAGCTTAGCAATAGGAACATCCAAACCTCTATAATCGTTCAAAGACATTACGAACCCAAAAGATGTATAAGGGTTATTGTTGATCTGCTTGTGTACCTGCTGTAAACCAATCCATATGCTTCGAGGTTAGGGTTTGGAAAGAAACCCTGTTGCCTTCATGGTATGTGCTTAATTACACATACCTTTTACCTTTAAAAACGAGCTAAAATAACCAAAAACGGACTTAAAATGCCAAATATATGCTTGTTTTGCTAATTGTATTGTGCAGGAACGGATAACTAAGAAAAGGACGAAAAACAAAGCCAAAACGACAAAACCGGACTCGGAATGGAAAAGACTGTGAAAGACAAAGCCAAATCGAAGCCGAAAAGTCAATCAAGTCAAAAAGTCAACAGAAAAGTCAACTGGTCAAAGTCAAAGTCAACCCCGACAAATCCAAAAGTCAACATGTGAAGAAATATAAGTTTGAGGGTTAAAATTTCCAAACCCTAAACTTATATTTAAAGAAGAAAAGAGACAAAGGAAAAGACAAGGGCTACTTTTGCATATTACTCAAAGTAACAAGGAGGGGGGCAAAACTGCCAACTCTCCTAACTTGTACCACCCAAGGACGAATCTTGCAACTAGACTTAACACTCTTGGGGACTTGTTTTGCCAAGTCCCCAAAAGTTTTAAACCACAAGGACCATGGTTGCAAGTGCTCTTAACACCCTGAGGGACCTAACTTGCCATTTCCACAAACATACACTCTGTTATAACCCAAACAATTTTTCCCGCTCGTTTCTTCCCCCCAAAAACAACTCACGGGTGTGTTAACCCGTTTTTACCCTGTGTTTCTTCTCCACCACCATGGGTACTCACCTCCCCCCTCCTCCACTAACTTTCCCAGCTGTGAGATTGCCAAGTTGGCAATCCCACACCTCCCAAGGCTTATTTCGACGACCAAGATGACCCAAGAAAGATTGAAGGGCCAAGATTAGAGGCTGTGAACCCCTCACACAACAAACACATCCCTTTTGTGTGTCTACAAACAAGCACAACAGCAAGAGAGAAGAAAGCAAGACTCTAGTCGAATTTTTCCTATATATAGCTTTGTAAAGCCATTGTGGCCAAGAAGTAGTTTTTATGTATGTCGTTTTAGTGTAGTCTTAAAAGTAGTTTAAGTGTTTTTAAGTTAATTTCTTTTATGCACTTGTAATTCTCAGTTTTAATGAAAATTTAAGCTATTTTTACTCAATAAGCTCTTTTGAGCTTATTCTTGTTAATAAGCTCAAACTCAGTTTAAAACTTGTTAAAAGCTATTAAATACTGTTTTCAGTCCATTTAGTTCATAGTTGATCATTTGATTTCAAGTTTGGAAGCTTATGGAGTAATAAGCCACAAAGAGCTTATTGAGCTTATAGCTCAAGGTTTAGAGGCTAAGGAGCCAATAGGGTTGTTTTTTCTAAAGCCACTCACTCTACAAGAGTGGCTTAGTGCTGAGACTACAACTTCAGGTTTTAACTTTCTATATTTCATTTTAACAAATTCATAGCTTAATTCAAGTAGCTTATTTCCTTTGTTTACTTTGTGCTTAATACTGTTTAGACTTGTTTAGTTAGTTTTAATATGCATTTGTTTTAAACTTTTGTAGCTAAGATTCATCTAGTTTTTATAGTCTTCATTTCTGTCATCATTAAGAACTAATAAGCTAGGAGAGAAAGTGCTTATATTTGAAACATAAGCTGTAGATTTTAGTCTTAAAATAGTTTAAGTAGGTTATTTATAGTGTAAGTGGATAAAAGGTTTTAATAATTTTAGTGTTAAAATAGATTTTAATATCATTTTAGTTTGACAGTTAAAGTAAAGGGGTGTTTGGGTTAACATGGAAAGTGGGTCAAAACAGGTTTTGGCATGGGTTGGGGTTATTTAGTTAGGTTTAGCTTAAGTGTTAAGCTTATTAGAGGCTGTTTGTAAAAGTTATTTAGTTGGAAAATTGTTTTTCAAAAGTTTATACACCTACTTTGAAACTGTGACTTAAAAAAGGGGGTCACAAGTGCTTATTTAGTTAAGCACTTGAGAGTGTGAGTTTAAGGTTCAAAAAGTGTGTATTTTGTGTGTTAAAAAAGGCTGTAACAAGTCCTTTGTCTTTTGACTTTGGTGAGTCAAAACCACCAAGTCTTTTGTGTAGCAGTTTTACAAATTTACCATCCCTTTTTCACCATCAAAAATAAGCAAGCTAAAATGGTTTTTAAAGGCTAAAAATTGGTGCACAAGCTGTTTAGCTAGAACACTCAATCTGTTTTAGCTTATTTGTGTGTTTAGAGCTTATTTGACAGCTTAAAATAAGCTGTCAAATAAGCCCTTGAGATTTGCCTTAAAGCTCCCCTGGTGCAAAGGGGAGACTTTAGGCTTATTTTTCTCAGCCATTAAGAGCATTTAAGCCCAAGTTATTGGCTTATTTCAAGAGCCAATAAGCTCTTGTATAAGCCTCTTGATTTTCAGACCTTAGGAAGCTCATTTGTGTGCTTATTTTTAAGCACAAACTTGCCTTTTGGCTGTTTTCACATGGCTTAGGTGTAGGGACTGATTATTTTTCTTTCTGCTTATTTAGCTTATGTCACTAGCTTATTTTAGCTCTTAATAGCTTTTTAGATTAGTATAAATAGTTGTTTAACTTATTGAGCCTCTTTCCTAGCTTATTTGTCCACACAAGTTAAGCATTTTTGCCTTTAAGCCCTTTTAAGCCAAACTGCCACTTTTAAGCTGTATTTTCTAGCTTATTCTTTTGATAAAAGTAGAAAGTGCATTTGTTAAAGTTGTTTAGTATAAGCTCATTAGTAACTTTCATGTTTTAAGTTTTTGCTAATTCTCAATTTTTCAATAAGCTAAAAATAAGCCAAGTCGCAAGGTCTGTTTGGAACTTTTCCATTAGTTCAGGGGTACCCGTTTGCATTGTAGTGTAAATTCATAATAGTTTGCCCGCCTACCCTTTAGTTTCGTTTCTTACACTTTCTACCCTAGACTTTTCGAAAAAAAAATAAAAGGGGAAAGACAAGGGAACCGGGTGAGCAAGACTCGAACCCGGTACCCCTCGATACGATCCCCTTTATAACAACACTTATACCGCTGCGCCCTTGGGTCTTTTTCGTTAAAGACTCAAGGGCTGTGGTATTTAAGGGGTATTTTGGCTTATAAGCTCATAAGCTGTAAACAGCTTATTTCGAGCTTATTAATAAGCTAAACTTTTGTTTCTCATTTTTCGTAGGATCATTAAAGTGTCTAGTATTTTTAGTAAATTTTTCAGAATTTTTCGTAGTCATTTCATATTTTTTATAATTTAATTTCGTTAAAAGTTTATTTAATTCATAAAAAATACAAAAATTATCAAAAAAATATTTTGCTTTTTTAGAAAATTTTCTTTTGTCATATAGTTTGTAGGAAAAATTTGAAAATTTTCGTAGGGTCATTTTTACAACTTTTCACTTTTTAAAGAACGGTCCGGGTGCGGTTTTTTGTCTTGACTCGTTTTTGGGTCAAACGAACTCCGTTTTCGGTCTAGTCTTTTTCATTCTTCGTTATTTGTCCCGTAGAGTAGTTTAGAAGTGAAAATTTCTTCGTAGGGTTATTTTTAAAGATTTTAGGTTTTTCCCCCTTTGTTCGGGATTCGGGCTCTCGTTTTCTAGTTTAATTTCGTAATTTCTAGGTTTTTCTTAAACGTTTTTGTTTGTTATTGTTTAATTTGACTTTTTCAATCTCCCAAATCAATTCCTTCATTCAAACTCAAATCTTCGACTGTATCGATTTTCCATTCCAGCCTCGTTGGGGATAAACGACCCGGGAAAGCTCTATACTACTTCTCGGTTTTATTGCTCTTGTTGATTTTTATACTTATTTATATATTTTATATTTTATTATATATTATATATATTTATAGTGTGAAAATCACCAATCAATTTTTGGCGCCGCTGCCGGGGAGGCTGTGAAGCCGATTATCGTTACGTTTGATCAATTGTGTTTGAAACTGTGAATATTTTCTTTTATTATAAAAATATAAAAAAGTACAAAAATATTTTTCATTTCTTTTAGTATAATTATCAGATAAAAACCAAAGAAAAAACCAAAAATATAAAAACATTGTCCATAAAAAAAAAAAAAAAAAATTGGTAAAATACCAAAATATAATATTCTCAACTGAGGTATTATCATAATAACTTCCGGTGAACTTGTTGGTTCCCAACTCGAACAAAAGATTTAAAAACTTGCCTTTTGTGTCACTTGCGAGGTACGGCTCACCTTGAAAACTTAAACAAACTATAAAGTGGGTATAAGGAGGGTTGTTCCTAGGAACTACGACCCGAAAGGAGAAATAAGCTTCGCGCTATTCATATCCTCGCTCATTGTGCGTTTTTCTTTTTTGAGAAGCTACCGTGAAGCTTGCTGATTATCAGGTTTAAGTTGTCTTATCATTTTTGTCGTTAAAATAAAAATTGGAATTAAATGGAAAAACAAAAATATCTTCTTTTTCTTCGTTATCATTTAATTCTTTTCTTATCCATCTTCATGTTTAATTCTTATGACGTCATTCGATTATCGTTTGAATCCAATTTACGCGATTAAAGAATGCTCGTCTTGTGGAAGTTTGTACACTTCAAACTGTGGTTGTTCGAAAGGGAGTCTTGAAGACAAGATTCTTGTTCCTAAACCCCCTCGAAATTGTGTATAGTGTGCAAGGTGTGGAACCGGTTGATGGTCCGTATTGTCAGGGGAAATGTGCTCTTTTACGAAAGAATTTATTGGAAGGTTTTGTTCTACAAACTGTGTGGAAAATGAATTTTTCAAAGACTTCCAAGACACTTCCGAGTCATCCGACGACAATACCAACGTTGTTAATGCTCCTCGAGAGCCAATCGTTGTCAATCAGGACCCCGTTGAAAATTCCTCACCAAGTCCTCTACACATTGACCATTGTTGTCACGAGTGCGGTGATTCGTTAGATGGAATCTTTTGTCGACAATGCACGTGTAAGTCTTGTGGGAAGGTGGCTCATTACGGGTATTTTTGTCCTCCGAGAATTCGATTATCTCTAATCCTGACCATGCAAAATCAAAACATTGATGGAAGCCCTCTACAAAACGTGCAAGGTTTGCAACAACAATGTCTCCTTGGTACATGCCAAAGATGTGGTTGTAATGAATACGATGGAGTTTGTTTTTATTGTAAAGTTGGAAATGAAACACAAATCAACGTTTCAACTCCATACTCTTCTAACGATTCTCCAAGTGTTGCAAACCATCCTCCACAACCACAATACGTACATACTCTTGGTGAGTCAGGTGGGAGTGATTCTCATTACAGTACGAATGTCCACCTCATGTCCGTGTTTTTTGGGTCTACAATCCAGGACATAAGTGTTTCAATCAAAACTTAAGATTTTCATGAATTTCAACAACAATATCTTTGTTGTGAAGATTGCGGGGGCCCTCATGAAACTATTGAATGTCAACCAATGAATGAAGACTATTATCATGAGCAAGATTCTTGCTATGATCCTAATTCTTTTGGTTTTGACAAATTTCAACCCCCGCAATATACCGTTAATCATCCAATCTTCAATGCTCAAAATAGCTTTTTCAATGCTTAAAATGAGTTTCTCAATTCTCAAAATAAGCTTATGGAGCAAATGACATCCATATGTGATATGGTTGGTCAAATTATGCAAAAGAAGGAAGAAGAAAGGCGAATTGCGGAAGATCAAGCGGCTAAAAATCGATATTGGAAAATTCCCATTTGCTACGATGATGACGAGGACTATACCATTGCAATCACACCCGTTTTATCAACCAAGGAGGCCGATAACTCTCTAAGTATGGGGGACGAGCATCTTGACACTATTCCGGCAACGGAATTGGACGAAGTAATAAAGTCTAGTGTTGAGAACCTTGTCCCAATCCCAAGTGAGTTCAAGGGTATTTCCAAAGATACATGTGATGTGCCCGTTTGTGAAGATCCTTCCACTTTTGATGCTTTGAGCGATCATTCTGAGATTTCATCCGAATCTAACAATGATGGTACTTCAAGTGATGACGATTCTTATGAGAACATCGAGTACATTGAAGCATCACCTCTTAATTTGGAGATCGTTAGCTTAGAGGAGGTGAATGAAGATCAAGAAGAGAAAGAGTTTGACTTAGAAGATATTTTTCAAATCCAAGACGTTATTCTTCGTGAGAAATTGTTGAACATTAGTCGTCTTGTTACTAATATCGAATCTTTGAAAGATAACCCCACTCCTGATCATGTGCTCAAGTCTCCCTCTTCATTTCCTATTCCCATTGTGGATAGTGATTCGTTCTTTGAGGAGTCCGATACTTCTTTCTCTTATTCGGATAACTCTTTACCTGAATTCAAGACTTTTAGCGATCATACGGAAGAGACGAGAAGTGGCAGTACCACTACTCATGCTAATAACTCTCTTCCCGAGTATGATTCGTTTCTTTTTGAGGTTGAGCCCGATCAGGGAGGGTTGATTAGCATTGTTATTTCTGATAATTCAAATATTCCATCCAAGTTTGCGAAATCTTTGACGTGTGGGGCATCGATTTCATGAGGCCGTTCCCATCTTCACGAGGGAACAAATACATACTCGTGGCGGTCGACTACTTGTCAAAATGGGTTGAAGAGAAAGCGCTCCCCACCAATGACGCCCGAGTTGTTTGCAAATTTCTTAAATCTCTCTTCGCCCGATTCGGTACCCCTCGTGCTATCATAAGTGATCGCGGAACCCATTTTTGCAATGACCAGTTTGCAAAGGTCATGCTTAAATACGGAGTTACTCACCGTCTATCCACCGCGTATCGCCCACAAACAAGTGGGCAAGTTGAGGTTTTCAATCGTGGCTTGAAACGAATTCTTGAAAGGACCGTAGGCGAAAATCGTGCCTCTTAGTCGGATAAAATTGGATGACGCACTATGGGCCTTCCGTACCGCTTACAAAACACCCATCGGGTGTACTCCTTACAAGCTCGTGTACGAAAAGGCATGTCATCTACCGATCGAGCTCGAGCACAAAGCCTATTGGGCCTTGAAGCATGCAAACTTTGACCTTTCGACCGCGGGCGATCACCAGAAAATTCAACTCAATGAATTAAATGAACTTCGTGATCAAGCCTATGAGAACTCTTTGATCTACAAAGAGAAGACAAAGAGGATCCATGACTCCAAGATCAAAAACCGCATTTTCAACGTTGGTGATCAAGTCCTCCTCTTTAACTCTAGATTGAAGATTTTCTCGGGCAAGCTTAAGACCCGTTGGTCCAGACCGTTCACCATTGCCCATGTGTACCCTTATGGCACCGTCGAGTTATCTCAAACCGACAGGCCAAACTTCAAGGTGAATGGTCATAGACTTAAGCACTACTTTGGAGGGGACATACCACCCATGGTTGTCTCGGATCTCCAAACCTTCCCCAAGGACCAATGAATTCGGGGAATGGGTCAAGCTTAGTGACCCTAAACAAGCGCTTCGTGGGAGGCAACCCATGCTTATCCGTAGTAATATTATGTAGTAATGAATAAGTGTTTTTTGTTGTGAAGAGGCTCGCCTCTTCCTTTCTCGTGTTTTGTGTTTTTGTAGTGTATGTCCAGGATTGTCCCGGATTTTTGAAGCCTCTCGTGCTCGCGGTTTTGTCCTTCGATCACTCGAGCTTCAAATCCTCAGCTTCATTTGGGAAATCCAATATCCTAATCTAATCGACTAACGTTTATCTTTAAGCATACTTAATAAACGGCTTAGAGTGACGTAGAGACCCTTCTAAAAACATTGAGGACAATGTTTAGTTCTAGTATGGGGGGATCTATCGATTTGATTGTGCCTGCAGTCGTTGTTTTCGCGTAATCCTGTTTTTACCACCAAAATACCAAAAAAATGAAAAAATTTAAAAATTTTCAAAAATAAAATAAGTGTTTTGTCACAATTTTGACTTTCCTGCTGGGTAGAATAAGAATAAATTTTGACTCGATCGAGCGTGTTGAGCTCTAGCTTGTTCCTTAACTTTTAGACTAAGCGTTCGCGGAACTTCGCGAAGAACGAAAAATGATAGAGTTAATTATGAGTTGGATGCTAAACAAGGATTATTTGGAAATCTTAAGAGCTCATGTATGTAATTTGTGGCTTTTTCTCCCATAAGCTCCTAACCGGACTAATAATACGTGCTATTTTTGGAAATTAAACTTAAATCAATAATTTTTATGTATTTGATAGCAATAATTTTAGTCTTAGTTCAAATTTATACTTTAATTTTCCAAAAAAAAAGTCTTCTATATATCGTGAAATAAAGTGTGAAATAAAAAAAAATGAAAAAATGATGAAAAATGTGGTAATAATAATTATAAACTGTGGGCTGATAAAAGTTTGCTGCATCTTGCCGGCTCACAACCGATGTTGCAGCCTTCTAAAGAAAGCCCATAGTAAGAATAATAATCTGAGACTGATAAAAGTTTGCTGCATCTTGCCGGCTCACAACCGATGTTGCAGCCTTCTAAAAGGTCGAGGGTTACAATTGCATCATGGTTATGTTTAATGTTAAGTGTGAATTAATAAATGTAAGGAAAATCTCTTTTTGTTAAATTTAAATATGCTTTTGAACTTTGACTATTTCATTTTAAGTTTTTAAATAAGCTATGTATATACGGGAAACCTAAGAGTTTTTGAAACCAAAGGTCCGTGAGTCCCGATACTAGTCTCTGTGGGGTGTCAAAAGCCTAGTCACTTAGCCGCAAGGTTGGGATGTGCCGAGACGAAAGTCGCTACATGGGATGATCTCGCCTTCAAACTCATTATTCTCGGGTGGAACGTGAAGCATAGAATTTTGCAAAACGTTGATCCATAGTTGAAATTCAAAATGGCACATTCACCTAAGATATAATAATTGTCGGGAGTGAAAAGTTCACAAGTTGCAAATATGAGTAGTGTTAGCATCTTAACTTATATTTAACGGTGATTTCGTTTTAAGCTTGGTTTGGGACGAGTGAAAAGTCGGGGACGATGAATTTATCCTTTTTGGGGCATTTTAGGATTGAAATGCGTCTTGTTCTATGATCCCTAACGGTTATGAAAATAACGAAAGTCAAATATGTTAGTTAGTTGCTTAAAAAGAAAAATATGAAAAAAGGGAAAAATACAAAAATATGTGTAGGAATAAGTGTATATCTTTAGAAATGAAAAACGAAGACTTTTCGAAGCTATTGAATTCTTTAATTCCCCTTGAAGACCACTTAACTAACTTTCGAGTAATTCTTGCGAGGAGAATCTGAGATTCTATTTGTTCCTTAAGTGTTTACTATAGCAATGCGGTGAGGACACGGCAATACTTAGAATGGGGATTTTTGGTATGAGCTTAAATACACACTACCACATTTTCCATTAAAAATGCCTAAATGACCAAAAAGCATACCAAAAATTACAATTGTATTTGTATGTTTATGTCATTTTGCTTGTGCAGTAAGATATCTAAGAAAAGGACAAAAACGAAGCCAAAACAAAAAAACCGAGCACGAGAACAGAAAGAGCGTGAAAGAAAAGTTAAATCAAAGCCGAAAGATCAAACGCAAGTCAACCAAAAGTCACCCCGACAAGTCCAAAGTCAAAGGAGGAGCCGATATCGAAGGAATGTTAAATGGGTC
This sequence comes from Tanacetum coccineum, assembly GCA_026074375.1. Taxonomy (NCBI): domain Eukaryota; kingdom Viridiplantae; phylum Streptophyta; class Magnoliopsida; order Asterales; family Asteraceae; genus Tanacetum; species Tanacetum coccineum. The sequence continues at coordinate 43,008 of BQNB010034543.1, forward strand.
AACCCGTACCCATCTAATGTGGTCAGGTCCAGCCCATTTAAACATATTGAAGACTTTATAAGACTAAAGAGCGCATCTAAAAAAAAACCAAGTCCTCATTTTTTTATAACCGCCCCAAAGTACATAGGGCCCATACCCCCCTTATAACAAGCCTGTTATCCCCTTTTAACCTTAACTCTGTTAGTCCTTAAAAGGACTAACAGTGCAAACATTTATAAAACCTCAAGGACCAAAGATGCAAAGTACAAGGACGATGGATGCAATACAACCATATAAACTCAGGGACCAAACTTGCCATTTCCCTAACTTTTAAAAAATTGCGCCAGTCACTGTACATCTTCCTCACTACCCACCAAAATGAACAGGTACTATTCCCCTTTCTTCTCCACCTTGTCGACCTACACCTCAACATCACTATCCCTTATCCCACCTCACAATACAACAAATGACACCTTGGCAATCCTCTATCACCCAATTCGTCTAAGAAAGAAGACAAAGATTAAAGGGTCAAGATCAAAAGACTTGGGCACTACTCATAATCAATAGATGAGACACAACAAGCACACCCTCAGTCTCTCTCACGAAGAAAGCACACATCCTAGAACCTTCATTAGTTTGTTATAAATATGAATCATTGTAAGCCCTTGGGCACTTAGTTTTTTTTCACCTATTAACTCTTACACTCCTCATAATTTTCAAATGCTATTCTTTTTATGTAAACCATCATATTGAATGTTTATTTTTTTAAACACATAATGAAAAGCAAGTTTTAGTAAAACTTCTCTTTTTAACGACAATTTTATTTTTTATATTTTGGTTTTAAATTTTTCTATGTGAGAGGTCAAAAGCCTATTCATAAGCACGATAAAAGTTCTTTCTAGTTTCAAATCATCTACAGACCAACCTAAGGCTTTACCTATTCAAGTAAATATCTATATACAACCATTTATAACTATAAAAGACAAATTCAATTACAAAAACAAACCAAAAACAAAGACACACTCGTAAAATACCACCGCTTTTTGTATTAGAAGACAAAATAAACTTGATGGGCTCTATGCGGACACTACTACGCTTCTATCCTTTAAACCTAAAAGCTAGAGCTTGTAATACACACACACATTCATAGAGTAAAACATTTGTTTGCCCTGTTTAAGCTAGGGCCTTTGAATAAGTCTCGAACACACCATTATTAGCTTATTTATAACTTTTATAAACGACTTATTTGAGTGTTTTATTGCCTGCTTCTAAAATTTGCTTATTTATATTTGCATATAATGTTAGGTGCTCTATCTTGCTTAGTTTGTAGATTTAAAAAGTTAATTTGCTGCAAGGTTTCTCTTTTTAATCTGTCATTTAAGGCTTAAAAACTAGCACAAATCCAGTTTTAACTTATTTGTATTGCGTATTAGTTGTTAAATAATGCTTTCTTATCTGCCCTTACTTAACCAGTTTAATCATCTGGCTCTTGCAAAGGAGATTTGAGAGACTGCTTAACATAGCTTTATTTTCCAGTTAAAAAATACCAAATCAGAATTTAACAGGGTGTTTGGTTTAACGTTTTTACTGTCAAATGAGTATTTTTCACTCTCTCTCTAGGGACATTTATTATAGCTTAGATTATAGTCCAAAATAGTCAGTTGTTTAAGGTATTTCTCACAAGAGATTAAAACTCAACACACACACACACGGTTTTTAGAGCTCGTGGTTTTGAATATGTAGACCTATAATAGCTCATTTATTTGCTTATTTTGATTATTCTGTGAATCAGTGCCAAACTATTGTCTCTGATGTTTATGCTTTTCTGTGCAGCTCTTAAACACACAAGTACAACAGAAACAAGGTTAAACCGACCTGCATTTCTTGTTTAAAGTTTTTACAAGCCAACTTAAGTCCATTTCTAACAAAGATTTTGGAAACAAGAACACACAAATGTTTTTATTCATTTTGCTTTTCCCCTGCGGCTTAATTCACTTCTCTCTTCCAAAACTGGTTTTTCTGACTTGAATGATAGAACAGTTCTTTGATTGTTTAACTTGATCTTTTATGTTGGTCTCATAATCTCGCAGCGCGTGTCTGTTTAAGTGCCTATTTTTAAGCTACAAAAGTGGTTTTTGCGTACAAAGATTATACAAATTTTCTAAGTGTTGTGAACTGAACAAACAGCTTTTTCATCAAGCTATTTTCAAGTTTATTTGGTTTCAAACTGCTTTCTATTGTGATACATTTGAAGCTTATTGTAGTCTAACCGCATATTTAGGGGAATACAGCTGATTAGCCATAGAGGCACACATTTTCTAGCTTAAACACACACATATGCGCCGCGCCCCCTAACTTTCGCTGCTTCGACCTGCTGTTATATCTTTTGATGATAAAGCTTATTTTCTCTTTTGAGCTTATAGCTTTATTGAATTTCTGCACACACACACTTTAGCATAGTATCCACTTGCTCTATTAGCGTTAGTTTAAATTCCATATTTAGCTTATATCATCCCTTATTATTAGGCTATTAGCTTATTTGCCTTTAGTCTCTTAAAAATCTTTCTCTAAGATTTTCTATCTATCTCTACTCTCTCTCTAGAATATCTTTGTTTTCTCAAACCCATTAACTCTTACTTGCCTCTAAATTTTGTTCAAAATGCTTATTAGGTGGTACACTTAGTAGCTGTCTTAGCCCTTTTACTCTTTTTGGATTGCTTATTAGTGCGCTAAAATAGTCAACATATCACATACTTAATCACTTACAGTGTAAAAAGAGCTTTTTTCACTGTCAACTTTGAGACATCCTTATTTTTGTGCTTATTTTAGCTTATATAAAAAAGTGTTTTTTGTAAATTTCGCATCTATTTCTATATGCTTATTACAAAAAATAAAAATAGCGCGCGCGCATTCTTGGAACACGTGAGAGGGGCAAGAGAGCTTCCCCAAGTGAACTGGCTCGCGACTCGGGACCTCCACCAAGCCTCACCAACGCGTTATTTAACACAACACACTCTCGACCACTAGCGCCCGTTGGTCGTTATCCTGTTTTGGTCGTTGGAGTTTGCACCGCGAGAGAGCGAGCCTATAAGCTCACCATATTCTCTAGCCCATTTGCTCTTATCTATAAGCGACATAAGTCTATTAGCTTTTTCACAGCTTATTTCGATAAGCTGTTTCTCCCAGCTTATTTTTATTAGGTCTAGCATAGTTGAAGCCACTTTTTGGAATTTTTTTCAGATTTTTTATAAATCGTTTAGTATTTTTTATATTTAATTTTTGTTAAAATAATTTTTAATTCATAAAAAATTATAAAAAAGTCAAAAAAATATAATTCTTTTTTAGAAATTTTTTTTTTATCAAATAGAACCTAGGAAAATTAGATTCGCTTTCGTAGGGTTAAAATTGCAAAATTTGATTTTTTAAAGAATGAGATTGAATCCCGTTCACGTTTTTTGTGTTTTTAAGCTTAAATCACTTCCGTTTTTGGTCTAGTTTTCTTTGTTCTAGCATTTTAGTCAATTAAGACTTATAAAATAAAAAAAGATCATTTTAGGAATTAATTTTGATAAATTAGGGTTTTACGTCACGTTTTTAGGGGTCATGAGAGGGGTATTTATAAGTGTGAAACTCATCTTCAGTTTATTTATTCTACCGATGTGGGATTAGGTTTGCACCCAACATCAATGTGGTGGCTTTTGATTTTCTTATAATCAAAACCAAATATGAACTTGAATCATAAAGCCTCACAATTTATGAGATAGACTAAAACCAGGAGTGTGGATATTGCAGAGAGAGGAGTTTTAAACACTGGCTATTAAATACACTGATGTTACAATTCTTTGGAGTTATGTCGATTGTATGCAAGAGGGTTGTGTACCAATGGCTGTTTGTGTATGACACATTTATAATGAGTACATGCGCAATAAATTAAAGGACTGAATATTTATATATAATAGATTGAAAAGATGATATTAGGTTTTTAAAATAAAGTTTTATAAGCTCTTTTAATCCTGTTTTAAGACACTTATCATTGTCTTAACAAAACTCTCAAAGTACCATAGCTTATTGGAAGATAAGCTAGCAATAGAAGAGCTTATGAGTTTGGATTTAGCTTATTGACAACAAGCTGAATCCCTGGAGCTTTAGGTTCCTCATTGTAAGCTATTGGATGCAGGTTATCCCATTTTCCTTTTATATGTTTTCCAACTGCTTATTTGCTTATTACTGTTGCATTGCTTATTAGCACTTATTTTTGCTTATTTTGTCTTATGTCAGCTTTATATGTCTTAAAATTGTATTATAGATCATTATAATTAGTTAAATTCAAGTTTTAGTTAAAACTGCTTATATTATGGTTAATACTACTCATTAGCTTATCTTATTCATAAGTGCTTATTTCTTTTTAGTTTTTGCTTATTTGTGTCTTTTATCATTGTTATTAATGTGTTTAAGCAATTTAAAGATTCTTAAGGTCTGTCTAAGTTTTAAAAGTTCAGTTTCAAAAGTTAAAGGGGTGTTTGGGTTAAGAATGTAAAATGGGTCAAATGAGGGTCATGCTGCATTTTGGCTTTTCAGTCAGTTTTAATCAGCTTAAGATTAGTCTATAAGTTAGTTTTTATAAGTCTTAAAAGTTTAAATTTAAGTTTTAAGGTTTTGTTTATTGAAGGTTACAATCAGAGATCATAAGTCTCAGATTGTGTTCTTATTTTGTTAAATCTTTGGAAGTTGTTTTGTGGAGTTGATTGTATGCATTTTGAAGTCTCCAAATGAAGTAGAAACAAAGTTTTAAAAACCTGCAATTGTCATTTGTGGTTTGGTAAAAATCTGTCCAAGTCCATGTTCTCAACTTAAAAGTCAGTTTTTTAATCTCAAATTTAGGTTAGCTTAGTAGTTTTAGGTTCTGAATTTGCTTGCACAAGCTTATTGGGATACCTTCTTAATCTTTTTATGCTTAATTTAGAATTTGAACTGCTTTTACTTGCTTATTATTAGTTTGCAATTAGCCTATTGTTCATTTGAAAAAACCAAAAACATAGTTAAAATAGCTTTTTCTTTTTTACTTTTTCTAGCTTATGCTTTAATCCTATTTGCTTAATGTTTGTTATTATGTGCTTATTAGTGTCAAAACTAAATCTGTTTACATGTTTTGAGCTTTTTCTAAGTGCTTTTAGGTCTTGAAAACTAGCTTAAAAGTAGTGGTTTAGCTTAAAAACTGTTTTTTAGTCTAACTGTCTTATAGTTTTTAATGATTTCCCAGCTTATTTTCTTGCTTAATTTTAGTCACTTGTGCTTATTAGGACTAAGGTGTGATTAGATTTCAGTTTATTAAGTTTCTTAATGCTTATTTAGTTTAGAAAAAGCCAAACAGTCTTAGCTTGTTTCCATTTAGCTTTAAA